>JABSTQ010009896.1:0-259685 GCA_013358835.2 Ixodes persulcatus | reverse complement strand
CCCGTGAAGTCACGCTCGCAACGTCACGGGCCCATACGAGGCCAAGGGTATAGTAATTACGATCGTCGTCACTAGGTGGTGCCAGCTTCATCGTCAGCGCGTTACAATACTGCCAAGTGGAAATGCCCGAGGTACGGTGTACCTCGGGCATTTCCGAGGTACACCGTACCTCGGAAATGCTTCAGAGGTGCGCCAAGCGCCGCTTGCTCCCGTACGGCTCCATCAGTTGCGCCACACCGTGGTGTAGCGTGCCCGATGAGCCCGTGACGTGAGACATTCCAACAAAGCGCACACCTCAACTACCAGGCGGTATTAGGAAATTGTTTTATTTCTTTTAAAATTGCTCTTCTTGCATTTACAGACGAAAGACTGCTGTTTGTGAGCTGCTGTCATGAAGCAAACCATGTCTACACAAAGAAATAGGCACTAAATTTTTGCTTCCGTACCCCATTAAAGCCGAACGAAAAACTACTGCACTCCCATTCTTAATATTTTTTTTTAACAGTAGCTATAGAGAGACTACAATAATAAAAATACCAGAACACGACACTTATCTTCCAATACACACAAGTATTCAATGAGAAATGATATTAGAAAACTTCATATCCGAGGAAAGTTAGTCATATTTGAGATAGTTGCAGTCAGAGGAAAATGTCGGCTTAGCGGCTGCTGTTGGGGTCACAGGCATTTATGATAAAAATGTTTTCTTAGAAGGAAACCGAAAGAGAAACAATTAATTTCACAGCACTGCGATTCACCGAAAGCACCCGTCTTGAACGGAGGGGATGCTAGCTCCTTCGCGTACGGGCAGCCGTCGATGAAGCTTCGTGTCGCGTGCTGGTGCACGCTGGTTCTACGGCATAGGGTTTCGAGCGATGAGGCCAATGAAGACAGCGGCCGTCTTGTAAACACCAACTTATTGGGAGGCCGGAGCTGGGTGGCCATCTTGCGCGCTGACTATATTCCATTCATCCCTAAGCTGAGACTGTGGTGAAAGCTACGTATTCAATGGACCAGTCATACATCCCTCTTTTGCCACGTGATCATGCTCCCGCTCATACCCACACACCGAGGACTGGGTCAGGTGATGAAAGGGAGGTGGCTGATTGGTTCGGCGGGCACGTAGTTCCCACTGCAGTCTCAGCTCAGAGCCGTGTATAGAAAGTTTGGTCAATGGGAGGTGCAGGCAGAGCCTGGGCATGCACCAGAAGTAGAAAGTGGGCTTGACATTCTCTCTTGGCCAACCAGAAGCCTAAAAGAATTCCTAGCGGTAGTAGGGAGAAACTGTTTTAATCACAGGTATATGTTGGTATATGGTTTTAATAAGCACGCAAGTGTGAAGTGCAGTGACCCTTCATGGTTGAAAATAGGGTGCACAGGATGTTACGATTATGATCATGCAGAAAGATGTAAGAAACAAATGTGCCGCTAAACTCTGTTTTGCTCGGGGAGAGTGTGACCGCTCGGATGGTAGACTCCCGGCCCTCGGCACACGGGGATTATGTCGATCGTTCTGCCAGTCGCACTCTTCCACCATAATTTCGGATGACCGTGAGTTAAACATCACACGCACCACATTTTCAGTCACCGAGAGTTACTCCGACGCACTTATTAAGTTTGTTTCTCGCAACCACCGCCAGGAATTATTTCAGGCTTCTGATTGGCCACATTCGAATTTGTGAAGACGCCCTGGAACACGCCCAGCCCGCTTTCGGCCAATGGCGCATCCTCATTTGTCTCCTATACTTCCCAACGAATGGCCAAACTTTCTACATATATGGCTCTGTCTCAGCTTAGGGGTGAACGGAGTATAGGGCAGCATGTCTCAATGCAGTGAAATTTCGTAAAATCCAAAACCGGGTACAGCACAGCGACCGGCCAAGAGAAAAAGATAAACAGGTTTGAAAGGCCACGTCTTGCAGGGCAGACTGGTAAACTGAACGATCACGAGCATTGGAACACTGTGAAGAACATCAGGGGCTTATTTACTGTTCTGAAAGAACTGAAGGAACACAAGTGTTGGAACACTGCAAAGAACCTCAGAAGCTTATATACTGCCCTAAAAAAAACTGAACGAGCACGAGAGCAAGAACGTCGTGAAAAACCGCAGGGACTCTTTTTGTGCCCAGAAAAGAGTTAAACGGTCGAAAAAACGGGATGGGCCGACAGGCTCGGCCGAAGCACCAAAATATAGCGGTAGCTGACGTGCCGAAATATAGTGGTAGCTGACGCACCAAAATGTAGTGATCCTCTGGTGGAGGGGCAACGATGGGTGTGGTTCGACGATCCGGCTGCTACTTGGCGACATCCAGAAAGGGCCGGTAGAGCGGCAGCGCTATGGGGTGCCCTGACGGGTGAAGAGACAGAGGTGACTGACTTTTAGGTTTAGGTTTAATAAATCATGGAGCAGAACATCAAAACTGAAGAACGCAAACGGCGAAAGAGGCGCCAGTTCGGGCTCGCGCTGGCGCTTGTAAAAGCACAAATAGCGTCCGTAACGACGCACAATCTAGTAAAAGCCAATTACTATACGCTGCCGCTGAATTTCAACCTGCTACTGAATTGGAAAGTTTTTGCATTACGTACGTACAGCCAGGAGATCACAACCACGACGGGTGCAGCTCAGAAACTCAACCAGTCCGAGATTGATGAAAACAGTACGGGTGACACAGTCACATACCTCTGAGCATGTTTACCCTTCCGATCCTCGGACTCAGTGTTCAATGGTTCAACACGATAAAATATACAACTAATAATTTTTTTTTTTTTTTAAATATTCTTTGCAATAAAATACGGCAAAAAGATATCCTCACCTCAGTTCGGCAAACACCGACGTCGTTTGTTGTTGTTATGATGCCGCAGCTACACCATACCACGGTCCACGGCTTTCGTCGAGACCAGTGTTGCTGCTCGCGCTGACAAAATGTTTATTCCACCAATTTACGCGAATTGCACAACAGATGTGATCTTGGCGGATCTTGAAGGATCACGAAAGCTGAGGAAGAATATAATTTATAGTCTTTCTGTTGTTATCTAAGTTACTAATATTATTTACGACTGCCTGCACATAAATATCAGATTCGAAAGTGACCACACCCTAGTCCTAACCTGCAGAAAGGTGGTCATTCCACAGCGGTTTGGTGTCGTCACTTTGCCCAAAGGCTAGTAATTCGCCTTTTGGGGTTGTCAAAGCCTCCAAAGCGCCATTTGACCACCACGTGGAGTCATTTTTTCTTAGAGTGTGCTTGTGGGAGCCCCCAAGGACGTCCTTCTTATCCCAAAGGTGACATCCTTTGGGCACCCATGGGGAAAATGTGCGTTGTCTGGGCTCCGTGCTCCGTGCACTTCCGATTGTCAATAAAACATATCCCAACCCCGAGTCAAGTTGAGCTGGTTCCGTTTGTCACGACAGCAATAAAACATTCCAGTGGACGACCTGCATAGCGGTCGCAACGAAAAGAAAATGCCAAACGTATAGAGCGATGAGAGCGCAGCTATCATTTGCAGGCGGGCGCGGAAATCATCGCCGTAAAAATGCCAAAGTATTGGGTCAACCTGTCGGGACGATCTTCCATTGGCTACTGTAGTAATTAGAGGCCAGGAGATAAAAATACTACTCCCCGCTGATGCACGCAGATGCAAGGTACATTAAGGCCCGTTCACACTCTTGCGACCGAGTACGACCGAGAGAGACGAGATCTGTTAAAACTTCTTAAAATTTCTTAAAGGGATACTGAACCAAGGAATTTAGTGTCCATAATAAGTGGCGCACGTTCTTTCCACGAGCCAGCAGCCGCCGGTGTGCGCGAGCACACGCAACGAAAATGACATCAAAGACCTCCATTCGCGCTTAAGAGGACAGTGAAATGCATGGGTTTCGGGCCAAAGGAGAATAAAGACAGGATTTTCATCTGTACTAGTGAATGCAACGGGCTTGTTAGACCAATTAATCACTTACCTTTTACACCAGACACCACTGTGTAGATGAAAAACTTGTCTTTATTCTCCTTTGGCCCGGTGCCCATACATTTCACTGTCATCTTAACCGCAAAGGGAGGTCTTTGACGTCATTTTTCTTGCGTGTGCTCGCGCACGCCGGCGGCTGCTAGCTCGTGGAAAGAACGTGCTCCACTTATTATGGACACTAAATTCCTTGGTTCAGTATCCCTTTAAAGGAGCGGTGCAACGATATTCAATTGGAATGTTTTTCACTTTACACGTGCTTACTGGCACTAGTGGGACTCAAGGATACTCGCACGCAACGCCACTGGCCAAGAAACTCATTTCTTGCGGTGTAATTTCAAGCACAAAAGCTATCATTTTCATTCAATCTCTCCTTTGCGAAATTTGATGACGTAACGTGGGGATCGCAGTACACCCCAATGACGATATTTGAAATCGGTTCATAGATTGGACCCGAGCATTGCGTGCAGGGATTTCCCCAGACCCCCCCTCGTTTTTCCGAAGGCAGCCCCGTAATTCACAACGACTCCTATATTCGCAATGCCCCCCCCCCCCCCCCAAAAAAAAAAAAAAAAAAAAAAATTTAGACACCCCCCTTGATTTCAATTCCTGTGGAAACCCCTGATTGCGTGGACACTCGATTCGGGCTCGTGATAATTACTAGCTCGAGAAGCATTCGGGTAGTGGCCCGTGTCCAATCCCTGCAACGACGACAATAGCCGAGCCATAACAATGTCTGGAACTCAGCGCGTGTCCTGTGCTTTGCCAACCCCAGCGCGTGGCTATGGTCAAGATCTAAGATCTGACTTAAAGGGATTATCCGGTCAAATTTCGTATTCATGAAAACATTTAGACCTCATTGTCAATGGCTGTAGGAGCATCTTCCACGACAAATCTGAATTTTGTGTGCTTCCCTGGAGGAGTAATTGTATTTTAACCCAAGTGTGCATAAACGGTGTTTTCCTCCTCCACCTTCAGGGAAGCGGAGTTTCTGAGGTAACGTCAGGCAAAGAACGCGCCGAACTGAAGTGCACTTCGAATTTTGTCCTCCGCGTGAGCGGTACGACGGGGTTCACCCTCGCTGCTGCGCTAGATTTTTTTTTTTTTTTTTTTAGAATGAAAGGGTATTTTTGTTGTGCGGTTGTCACGCTCCACACTTTTTCGCGACATTTACAGTGGCGAGTAATATGGAATGCTGCGTTGCGTCGGGAGCACTGTGTTCCCACGGAGGAATGAGGCATAGGATATGACAATTGCAAGACTGTTGTGACGTCACGTCAGGCATGGGAGTGCAGCCGTTGATACTTGCGAAATTCGGCATGGAGTTTCGTTCAATTATCCGTCGTTGATTACACTAAATTGGGGTGTCGTTTAATGGAATAAAAATGGCCTATGTTAATCATTAGGCTCCCACCAGGTAACCATCACGAAATCTTAAGAACTTCCGGTTTTCACCGGACAATCCCTTTAAAGGACCCATGAAACGATTTTCGGACTTAAAAATAATTGGGGGGTTGTGTGGATATTTATACAGCGAGTCGTTGGTCAGCCATTTTTAATGTTGCGACGAGTCACTCGCTGTGGATGAGCAATTTAGCCAGTGCAGTACAACCGCTAGCCTGGGGTCTTTAACGTGCACCACGCAGTAGTGACACACGACCGCACGCCGGTACGATGCTCATCCAGACTTCCGGTCTGGATGTTCGGACTTCCGGTCAAATAAGATGGCGTTTGGGGATGCCCCTCAACTCATACAATGTTTCCCGGGTCACGTGCGCATGACGTGCCGCGGGGTACGCAGCTTCCGGTCTTGTCCTCTCCTTAGCACTGTGGACGTCACTACAGTGAGAGCAGACTCTCCCCTCTCCCCATTAATAGGCTGCTAAGAGCGGCCATTTTGACGGTGTGGAATGAATGCACGTTGCAAAAGAACCCTGGAAGCTAGCCATCAGCACGCGCTCCTCAGTCGCGCACACAGCTATGGCCGCCAGTTGCAGGCAGGTGAACCAGGCGCACGAGAAAGAAAACGAACCACTCAGCTGCCGAAACGTGGTTTTTATATCGCGTTGATCACACCGCTCGTCCGGTAGCAGCCAGCCAACGTTGCTAGGCAGCGGAGCAGCGGGGAGGGGATACTTCGACTTACTCCGGATAGATGGCGCTGCGAAAACTTCGTGTACTGAACAATAATATAAAACTTTCGATTCATTTGTTTATGTTGGAACGAAATCATTTCTAAACGTTACCATTAAACTGAGAATATACTTGTTCAAAACCGATCTCAATAACCGCACCCGCCGTGACGTCACAAAGTTAGTTCCTATGGCCGCCGTACGTGAAGCCCAGTCAAGAAATAGTTCCTTTTTGTTTTTGCGGTTACGCAGCGCATTCGCGACATTTCGAGAGAAGTGGTCGTGTTTTATGGTCCTTGTGCTAAAGTGAACCAAAAAAGGGTGATAAGGTGCACGTTCTCTCGATGTTAAAATCGTTACATGGGCCCTTTAAGATCTGACTTTGGAATTTATTATTTTCCCCCAGAGGGGGACGGGCCGCTCCCGGAGGTAGTGCAATACCGGGTCAACCCTGGCGACCTCGAAGCAAGCTTCGGAGGAACACCCTCTTCAAAAATAAGTTTAATATCTTGGACCAAATAGATCCATATCAGATATTAAGCTGATAAGAACAGATACTACACTGATCTTAGCCAAAAGGCCGAGAAGCGATACTTTCGCATGAAGAAAATTTAGCCCCACCCACAACAAGCTTCCCACGATTGCGAAGTACCTCATAGTTTAATATCGTATTTCTCGATTTCTTCAAACGAACCAATAACAATATTCTAGACAAGAATCTTGCTACAACCAAGCTAGTTCTATCCATAAGTCACATTCAATTACAAAACGAAGCCTAGAGCTATACGTGCGATATTTGTGGGTACCAAAATGTGCAGCAGCTTTATGTTTTGATGTTTCTCTGGCCAGTCTCGGGTTAATTCGACATGGACAGTTTCTTCTGCACGTGAATCGTGGTGGGAGATGTTTCGTAATTTTTATGTTAGTTACTGATATTTAGCCAGAAAAACGGGATGTGCGATCTCTCAGGAGCGGACCCACCGGAGCAACACTATTGCAAAACGTCATGCAACTCCAGCCCGCCGCTCGCCCTCTCGCGGACGGAGGAAGAACCAGAGGAGCGGGGACGGCGGCGGCGGAGGAGACGGTTCTGATCGGCGAATTCATGCGTGAATCAGTTTTAACGAAAAAAGTGAGCGCGTTAAAATAGGAATTATCGTGTTTCGCCTCTCAACAGCGTTTCACAAAGGGACCGGAATGTCTAATTTTATTAGAGACTTTTCGTATATCGCATACGCTGCGGATTTTTGGGTCTTTTGCTCGCCAGTTCAATTTTTGCTCAACGTGACGGCAAACACTCCCGCTAGTAGTGTAAACCTCTAGCGTACGGTCTACGAAAAATCTATTCTTTGCCCTACGTACGAGAGAACTGGTCGCGCAACGGTATGTCGAGCGATAAACATCTGGAATGGGCTCGCGTTTTAAGGACGTTACAGGGAACATGAATTTGCTCCAAGTACTTAAACACAGGGTGTCTTTTTTTAGCTGCACCAAATTTTTAAATAAAGGGGGGAAAAGTTTTATGAATGCGGTTTTCACTGCGTGTTTATATGGCTCGGCGGACATTAGATGGGAAGATAACCATCACTATCAGTGGCGTAGTAACGGGGGGGGGGGGGGGGGGTAGGGGGCGGGGGGTGCCACTTATGGCGGCAATCCCCCCCGGCTTGACTGGTTCGTAAGTGGCAAAGAACGTGTAGACGCATGAGGTCACCACTCTTCCATCACGAACGTGTCTGGTGCAGAGTCGCAAAACTGGCTTGGCTCGCACAAAGTCATCGCGCACCGGCGGAAAAAACAAGCGCGGAAAGTGCGGGAGCACTCGAGAAAGAGCTGTGCCCGGGCACGCCGAGCCAACGCCACCTAGTCTACGCCAAACCCAGCGCAACACGACGCTGGCTTGCGCCGACCACGGCCGGACTGCGCCGAGACAGCAAGAGAAGGCGCCAGACGAAGAAGAAAGAAATCACACGAAAGTCTTACACGAAGGGAGTCGCGGGGAGGGGGTAAACGTGTTGGGTAAACTCTCAACGTGTCGTCTCCCTCACCCCGGACTCGCACCCATGGCTGTCCACCCGTGCCTGCGATGGGAGGGTACGGAGGTGGAGCAACACCTCCTAGAAGACAAGGCCGTAGCGCTCTTCTCGTGACGTCGCGAAAGAAGGCCATCGGGGGCGCGCGTCGAAGCGAAGGCAACGCGCGTGGATCGACCGTCGTAACGCGTTTTTAGTCACATACGCGTGTC
This sequence comes from Ixodes persulcatus, assembly GCA_013358835.2. NCBI lineage: Eukaryota > Metazoa > Arthropoda > Arachnida > Ixodida > Ixodidae > Ixodes > Ixodes persulcatus. The sequence continues at coordinate 251,345 of JABSTQ010009896.1, read as the reverse complement.
TTATTAGCTAAAATGAAAGCTGCAGATATATCAACGGGTCTCGAAAATATTTTATTACACAGGCAATATATTACACCGCTAAATAATCGGTATGAATTGGTACGAAGTTGGCGTATAAGAGAAAACATTGAGTCACGCAATTATTGGTGTAGGAATGCATATTTTACACAGAAATACTTCGACAAAATGGCGAGACACGCAGTGATTGGACACAGCAAAACAGATCAGTTAAAAATCTGGTAGACGTAGTCAACGCGGACACGGCTATACAAATGTCACTTACGATCATGTAGGCAATGTTATCGCGTGCAGTCACTGAATTCTTGCATCATACCCCGGCCAGATGGCAAAAGTAATGTAATTTCGATCGAATTACATTATGGGGTCGACAAATCAGCTTGCGACGATCGTATAATCACTCAACACCGCGAGCTGATTAAGTCCCATATCATTTAATGAAAATATATTAACTTTTCCGTGTGGCAGGGGTACTAAACAAACTATTTGCAGTGAACTAATTTACTCCTCCCTATGGGCTCGAGCTGCCTTAGAACAAATAATCTTATTTTGCATACAATAATACTATTATCTTAATACAGTTAAAATTCTAGTAGAAAAGCGGTAAAGGCAATAACATAACATTAGTATAAATAAACACATAAGCACAAACAACGCACTTTGTATAATAACACAAACTTGTTATTCACCTTCCAGTGAAAACTATAATATTACCACGCATATTTACAAATGTCGACGCAACCACACACGGATAACGACAAACAAAATGTCATTCTATCACAAAAAAAAACAACAACACTGCAGCACTTTATTTGCGTCCCACATGACCAAGAAAGCCCGTAAATAAGTTGTTTCTCACCTATCGATCGTATCCATACGTCCCACAATATCTGGCACGAAAACATTTGAACACAAACTTTAAGTCTCTCTCTGTCAAGAGAGAGGTCTATCGATAATCGACCAGTGTCATCGTTGACTAGTTGCCACACGTCACTCAAACCGTAGCAGGACTTGTTCCGCGAATCCACGTAAATGCCGTAGTATCAAGCGAACACAAAAAAACTACCCGAGACTGCGGTGACGACAAAAAAAAATGACGGGTAGGAGTATCGAAAGAACCACACGCACACGAGAGCAGCGGCCGCAGTGTGGGAGGCTTAACGTCGTCGACCCATCTCTAGCTCGCGTGCGCCCCCTGCGACGATTACTGGATTTTTTTTTCGGTTCCCTTCTCTTCTGAAAGTCTCAGCGTTCCTTTTTAGACAGTTAGCAGCTCACACACAAAGTAAATTTACCAGAATCGGAGCCCGTACGAGGGAAGAAAACGTCCCAGCGGACCGGTTGATTCGAAGTGTGGTGAACAGCGGGATTGCACGTAGTACCGCGGTTACGGGGATAATCATAAATATAAAAAATTGGTACTTTCAACCTTGGTAGCGCGTTGTATATTATGTGTATATTATATATATAATAAATTGTACAATACTGCGCTTTTAAAACATATATTAATGTCGGATAAACGCTCACGAACACCCCGCGCCGCTCGACAAGAAACGTTTTTTTCACGTCGATGCCCAGATATTTTTTCTCACGTATAGTTGCGCGATGGACTTCCTTCTCCGACATTGTGACGTAACGACTCGGAGCGCTCTGGCCTTCTCTTCTAGGAGGTGTTGGGTGGAGGAGGAGAGAGTACGTAGGAGGAGGGGAGGGTACAGAAGACGAGGAGGGGAGGGTACGGAGGAGGAGGAGGGAAGGGTACTGAAGAGGAGCACGGTATACCGCAATACCTCAAGAGTGGCACTCTAATTTCGCATTATAGAGATTTCTAAACGTCTTTCATTTTTTTAGGGCGCAGCTCTTAGCAGGGACTCAAACCGTAACCGTAACCGAAACCGAAAACCATTTAGGAACGAAATTTTTTCAGTAACCGTAACCGGAACGAAACCGTTATTTGTAATTTATAAAAACCGTAACCGTAACCGTAACCACAAATTATTTACCGGTAACCGGTTTTAACCGATATTAACCGACAAATAAAATATTAGTTTTTCTCAAGCATGACCTGGAGGAGGGATCTTGAAATGTCGTGGCCATTTGACAGAGTTACTGTCAGCGAGTGGTGCATCTGGTAATACATTTCCGTTCAATATAGCTTTAGGATTAAGAATACTTGGTTGGAATTAGTGGTCGAGCTTACAATAAAAAAGTCTCTATTTCTAAATCTGCCACACTCCTACATCGCTAGATGTATTTTGTACGTGTCACCTTCAGGGTATTAACTAATAAGTTAGAATTCTCAGATGTCCATCCAACTCGGCTCTATCAAAATCACCGATGTTCCTGACAGGCAGTAGCCAGTATGAAGAAACGAGGTCGATTGACCATCATGCAGATCTGGTGGAAAAGAAAACCTGGTATTCATTTATTGTGAAACGTGTCGCGAGGGACGATTTTGAAACAACACAGAAAGAAAAAAACAATGTCAGAGGTTTGACATTGGCGTTCTGTACGATATATATACAGGGTGTTTTTTTTTTTTCTTTACAGATTTATTTTAAAAAAAGCCATGAAAACTATACCTTTGCGGTTTGTGCGAGTAAGTTATATTGTCAGGGGGACATAGCATGGGGGATACTCGTAACGATCAGTCGGCTAATTAATTAAAATTCGTTAATTAAGTTTTGAAATGTTGAAAGTTTGAAATCGATTTTCTCAAAAACCCCATTTTTGTACACTTTTATTTTTTTAATTTCTTGTAGATATAATAATCTACTAAAAGAAAAAACATTATAGAAATGTACTATTTTGGTTATCGTTCCGCTATTTTAGCCGGAATCGTGTGAAATATGTGCTCATTTGACTAACATACAGCAACCTTACCGGCATTGTGCGCCTCTACGATTTCAATTATGTTTTTTTTTTTTTACGTTTTTAAATAGCAACGTAAAGTAGGCGAACTTGAGATATTCATAGAAATTTAGAACCTAAAATAAGAGAGAAGCCACATAAGCACACTACAAAACAATGAGTAACAAGAATATATAAATCAAAAGGCCACGCAACATGTCAAAAATTGTTTTATACAGAACGGTTCTAATTAAAGGAAAGTGGATTACTCATTATACAACCTATTACGATTAAATGATGAATTCTCCCACCATTCAAATCTTGTACATAAATCTTTTGGGAATATGCACCGGGTTTTGTTCTCCTCACATCTTGCAGGTCGCTGACGGTGTACTGCACAGTTCTTGCACCTCAGTAATGTAGAAACGCGTACACAGAACCAGTAAAAAACACGAAAACATCGATGACACATTTTCTGAATGCAGTGCACTTTTTTACTAGTTCGACGAAACTGTGAATCAGTTTTCGCACTGTGTAGGAGCCACGCAGTCCACAGTTGGAGTTTGTACATGCCGGCACGCACTCACTGATGATCTTTTAAATTTCGGGACACAAAGCGTTACGTGCGTGCCTTGACACGTGTATGCAGCTCCTCTGGGTTTTCGCAAATATTTTCTAGGGCAACGTTCAAGACACTTTCCTTCAGTGTCTTCCTCCACACGTGTGAGGAGCGGATGCCGTTGGTGGGTTTACCTTCTCCCACTCTTCTCTCTTGAGCTCCCGGTAACGCGTGAGCTTCTCTTTGGCAATTGAGAGCAGAGCAATCCCATTGACTTTCGGTCTGACTGCCTCAACGAAGAGGATATCGCAGCTACCGAGCCCTATGCAATTCCAATGGCAACTTTTTGGTATTTTTTCTCGAGAACCACCGAACGGATTGACTTGGGAATGGTTTTATTAGAAAGATAATAAAAAAACTGAGTAATATTGCGGCGCTACATTTCCCGATTTGCAAGCTTAAAAGTTTTTACGGGAACTTAAAGATGCTTGAAAAAGCCTTTTTGTTTTCGTTCCGTTCTTCATCAACATTTAAAAATAAACCGGGGCCAAAATACAAATTTAGGCTCGACAATATTCAAGACCAGGACTTTTCGAATATATCTCTTACAAGATCTTTTTTCCAGAGATTCTCATTCTAATAAATTTTAACTAAGTTTGTAGCCTGTCAAAACGTCAAAAAATCCAGCTGTCACCTGGCGCCATCTATGAGTCTGTCCGCACAACTTGCTCTTGAAATTGCGCAATGTGTTATTGCGCCCAGGACTACTTACATCTTCAAGGTCGTCGGGTTGACAGTCGGGATTTTGAGGAAGGGTGCCTCTCGAAACTGATCGTTTTCTTTTTCCTGTTTTTCTTTTTTTTTTTTTTTGTTTTGTTTAGGGGGCGAAGATATTTTGCGGGTTATCGCGTTAGTAATAGGTTGTATATCGCCCGAGCGCGTCCTTGGGAGGATGTTCCGTTCTTTGTTGGTGTTTTGGGGTCGCACAAATGAAAGTTAGAAGTTTCTTTTCTTTTTTTGGCGGCGGAGATGTTTAGCGGGTGGGTGAGAGTCATTAGTTTTCAATCGCCGGAGCGCGTCTTTGGGAGGATGTTCCATTTTTTGTTGGCATTTTGGGTCAAGAAATTGGGAGTGAAAAATTTCACGCTTCAAGCGGTCCTTTCGTGAAGCCTGAAGTTAGCAAATGCAGTTAGACAAAAGCAACCGAAGCGTCAAAGAGCAGATACTGTCTTACCACTTCTTTGTGTTCGAAGTAGGATAGGTGATTTGATCTGGCGATTTCAAATGTTCTGCAGAGATGCATTTAAAATGTTTACTTATTTTAAATGTGGAAGAACCATACGTGAGTTCGTCGCAGCGGAGAACGCGGGCCTTTTCACACTTCGATACTGGCGCCATCTAGAAGTCGCACGTTTAACCACTTCACGAGCCGCGCGCCATCTGGTGTCTGAAACGGACGACAAAATAGAGGTACCGCGCCCTCTTAAAATGTTTACTTATTTTAAATGTGGAAGAAACATACGTGAGTTCGTCGATTTCCTTTTTAAGTTCGACATTCGCTTGGCATACACACTTGTAGAGGCGGATTTCTACCGAAATAAAACAAACATTGCGAAAAAAATTTCAGTGAAGCTAAAAACAGAACAAGCTTTTTGGTAGTAGGCGTGACACGTTGCTATTTTGAAGTTGTGAAAGTCGCGCTGAAGATTCTTTGTTTGACCCGAACCAACACACTCTTGAGTCAGTATTTTATGAAATAGGGGCGAATGTATTAGACAAGAACCCGCACATATTTTATTATGGTGTTCGTCGATTATACTGTCTTGGCTGCGATGAACCCTTGGTCGGCTGTTACTGTTGGGCGGCGGACAAAAAATCTCACCGGAGATCGGGCGGCGGAGAAAAGCTCACCGGAGAGAAGCTCACTGGTGAAATGCTCACTGCAAAACCGACAAATGCGGAGAAAAGCTCATTTACGCAATATTTTATTATTGTTTGCACTGCGGTGTTTATATTTAATACTCACGTCCGCACTTTGCTCAGCGCTCATGCTGCGCTTTTGCGTGTTCGTATATTTGTAAAACCAAGTGTTCTCGTTCAGCCCCAGAAGAATAGCGTACTTTCTAAGAAAAATGGGGAAGAGGCAGACGAATCCACAGTTTTGCGGAATGTGAACATGAAAAAAAGTGGGGAACGCTTTTTTTTTTCTGTTTTACATGACTCAACATTGAGGACATTGCCTCAATGTTGAGTACTACGAAAAGCAACAATGTGACCTCCGTCTCGGCACCCGACGACTTCTGACCTCCCAAAAGGTATCAAGTTCGTCTTAGGCCGCATAACCGAAACAGGTCATTGTTTACTACAAAGCAAAAGAAAAACGGAACATAATATTGCCGCGTTAGCAGCTAGCCAAGTAGGCAGCGCGCCCGTGGACTAACGGTTACCGTGCTTATCTTCGATGCCTGGCCGCGGATTCACCTTCTTATTGTTTCTGTAATGTCGCGTTCTGGTAATTTCGAGAACCCTGTTGCTTATTCGAGGTTAGAATGTTCTAGGCGCCGAACCTTCTACGCCGATTGTTCCAGAAGCCCACGCGTGTACATAAGGAGCTCCGCGTGGAAAGCCGGAGTCAGTCCCGATCCTGCTGTTTCGTCGACATCGACGCCTGCGACTCCAACCTTCTATTTTGTTCACCCCATTAAACGTTTAGTTTCTCTAGTTATTCACCGCCTCATCATTTGTCATTCGTGACATTATCTTTATCCTTTAGACGCAAAGAAGAAAACACTATTTACAAAAACGAGAAACGATCTGGCCAGAAACCATCATGATGTTCGATAAAACGGTGTTCTACGAAACGGCTTCGATGAAATTGGATTCAATTACAGGGCGTTCATTTAAATGACTTTGATAGAACAGAGTTCGATAAAATATCGAGAGCTGCGAAGAAATAATGTTAAAACGGTTTGTAAAGGTGAGCTTTTCTCCGCATCTATCCGAAGTCTGGTGAGCTCTTCTCCGCATCCGCCGGATTTCCGGTGTGCTTTTCTCCGCCGGAGAACAGCGCAACACCAAGAGGATCACGGGATAAAAGCTCACCAAAGAACAGTTCACCGAAAATCTGACAGATGCTGAGATAAACCCACTCAAGAATTATACGATTAAGCTTTTAAATTTAGTATTTGCGGCTCTGCTCTGGGGGCCGTGCGGGGAACGCAAACGGAGAGATATATACAAGATTCGTATATTGCAGACACCAATAGGAATGAAGAAGCAGAAGACCACAATTTTGCAGAATGGGAAAAATTAACAAAGGGATAGACACGTCTTCTTTCTATAAAGACATTGCCTCAACGTTGAGTTCTGTGAACAGTAACGAAGTGACCTTGTCATTGCACCCGACGACCACAGAGAGCCCCCAAATTGCGGCAGGACCTATCACACCAAAAGTCATAAGTTACTGAAAAAAAAAAAAAAGAAAAAACGGAAAATAAAGTTTTTATTATCCATATACCAAAATAATGCCATTTCCGAAAACGAACATCGTAGGTGAGTTTCCACCGCATTCATCAAGATTCCGATGAGCTTTTCTCCGCGTAGGTCGGTCTTGCGGTAAGATTTTCTTCTATTAGCTTTTTCCCGAGATTTGTGACTTCGGCATGGATCTGAACCTTTTTTATATTGGAACCGCAGAAGATCGCACGGGCCTGAAAGACGATGCTGGTTTTCAGCCATCACATTTTCACAAATTGAGACACCTAAGGTTCTGTTGCGCACTAGAAGGTCACACGCACCTACACCGGACATTTCATCGAACGCCGTTTCATTGAATGCGTCATAGGTTTCTGCAATAAAATTTGAAAATTTCTCAGTTTCCTCTCGTACGACAGAAGCCTGGATGGCACGACGGAGGACACGCCTGCATGGGGTGTACCCAAGCGGATGGATTCGGGTTCCACCACCTCCCCCTCCACTAGCCCCGAATTTTTCGTTTTGTTTTGTTATCAACGTTTTTTGGCCGGCTATTCGGATTCTTTGTTTAAAAATACCGGCCAATTGTTGCAATTGAACGTTTCGGTACGGGACGACCACTTTTTCGATGAAACGGCGTTCGATGAAATGTCCTGGAACCTACGCGTTTGCCGTTTTTTTTTGTTTTGTTTTGTTTTTTTCCTTCGGGGTTATTTTCCCGATTATTGCTTTGCTCGACGACAACTCGGGCACAGCTTTGTGGCCCTCCCCCTTTATTTTTCCCCCTAAAGAGAAATTGGCACTAAACACAAAGAAGGTGGACCCCTCTAATAAACCAGTGGACCCCCTCTAATAAACCGACCTCACCAAGCGTTCGCGCATGCGTGAAGCCGACAAAAGTTTAGTTCACAAGAAGCAGGTGGCAGTGTCCGAGACGGCTCGTGCCGTTACGTGCTTTTCACGCGCAGAGTTCCAGCGAGGTTCGGGCACGTGCTGAAATACTAAAGTTCCCTCGATGCATTGTGGCAGCGGTGGCGTAGTCAAACTGCCTGGTGAGATGGGTCTGTTCTCTTTGAGAGTTGCGTTATCCCCAGCGCAAAGTGGGAGCATACAATGTTCGTCGTTTCGTCACCCTTTCTTTGTAACAACTCGCAGGTTTGTGGAAACTTCAACTCCGACTGAGAACGAATGTGGAAGCCGTCCGCGCCAATACCGTGCCTCTATTAGCCGCGAGAACGAGCTTGAAATCAGTGTAATGATTGGTTGGTCTATCCCCGCCGTGACGTCACGGGTAGACCAGCGGTTTTGTCCCCGGGAGATTAGGATCGCACGAATAAAAATATAGGCACTGTGGCACTGTAGGTACGATAATTTTTGCCTTGCAAGAATAAGACAAAAATTATCGTGGAATATACTATCAGCCAATACTAAACCGTTTCCGAAACGGCTAGGCAAAGAAATGATCTCGTCAGATCACTATCGGAACTAATTGGAACACTTAATTATGGAAGGTATTGTTTTAATAATTTTTTAAAGCATAGCTTTGTGACACTAGAACTACGCTTTGAACAGTACGTATATAAGACGCAACACTATCTCAACTTCTTGTTATTGATTTTTTTTGACATTTCGGCAGTACAACATATAGTTCTGATTCCGTGCCATTTAGAGATCGCACACCGATTTAGAAATTGGGGTGACGGTTGAAATCCGGTGCTCTGATGTGGTTGTGTTGTCTTAGTGTTAATTGATTATTCTTTCTTCATCCATCACTTGAACCAACACGCTCTTCTCCCAAGTATAAATAAAAAAGTTGTGACTCTAATGGCTGCTAATGGTATCGTGAACTGGTTCATTTCGTTTCTTTTTTCGCACAAGGAGATCAGACACTTTTAGAGTGATTAGCTTTATTTTTCAAAGCAGTGCTTCATGAAAAGTAAGCTCTTAGGGCCGCTATTTAGTACGCGATGTCATTCTGACTTGTGGTAGATTATTTCGCAGCATTACAACACGACACATGGCATATCTCATTTTGTAATGATGATATGGCATATTTCGTTTTTTTGGTAATGACGATATCAACAGTCTACATGCTACTTGGAAATCGTATCGTACGAAAAATCTCGGAACGCGAAATAGCCGAAGAACCGAGCCAAATGAATCCAAAGTATCAGGCAGCGAAATGAGGCTGTTTCAGAATCGAAGAGGTCGTGTGGGCGTCTTACTTTAAATCAGGCGATTAACGCAAAAACAGAACACAAACTGTATTTACACTAATAAATCAATTGAATATACATCATTACACAGAAGTGTCTCGAACGGCTTCTGTCTGTCGTTTGCCTCGTTCCGCTCGTGTAGTTCCAATCTTCTAGTTTCCCAACGTAAATTTTCTGGTGAGCGTCAAATTCTTTCCAATCTGCAACAGAGGCGTTCTCTAACCGCGTTTTTCTTCTTCTTAATCCGGTAAGAATGGGACAAAGGGCCCCCTTCGCGATGGCCTCGGAGGCCCACAAAGCCATTCTCGCAGCTCGCAGGGCGGAGGGACGGGATGGGTGGGTGAAGTGGGGGCTTTCAGGGTCTAGCCGTCCGCTGATAACCGGAACAAAAAGACAAGCTTTTTCTTTATTTTAGATGCGGAGCATCTCTTGCTCGGGTCTATGTCCCGCGGCGTCGGCGTTGTAGTCGGCACTCGAACTACGCACGCGCAACTCTCCTCCTTCCCTCTCTCCAACAGCTGCGCGTTACTAACTCCGCTCTCTCTCTCTACCAGCTGCGTGCACTGCGCGTGCGTTCGCTTCTCCTCACACCGCGCGCGCACGCGCAACTCTCCTCCTCTAGTCTCCTCTCCTTCAAGTGTGAAAAAAAATAAACGGCGAGCGGCGAGCGTTCCAAGTTTCTCTGCCGCGAGCCGCGACGAAGGCTCGCGTAGGGGGTAACGCTAGGGCAGTCGGTGGCGCCATCTCTCGACGTCAGCACGCAACTGACTCTTTCCGCGGAACCAACACTGATGCTCCGCATCACCCCATGGTTCCCCTCGGGAAGATGGTGTAATTTTTTTTGTTTAGAAATAGCACTATATCGTTTAAGCAGGTGAGTACAAAGGCTTCTTCCCCAGAGCCATCTGGATTCCGAAAAAGTTCCTATCGGAGTTGTCAAGTTGTCAAGTTATTCATGGATGCCTGGTGCTTGAGCATGCCGCCCACTCTATCACGCGAGCTTTTCCCATGCCCAGATGCGGAGAATATCCACTTGGAGACGATATTATTTTTCTTGAATTCGTACACTTGGGGCCTGTTATTGGAGGGCATCGTCTGAAATAAAAACGAGTTGCGTGAAAATTGGCAACAGTCCCTCCAGCCGGCCATCGACAACGTTGGGCGCAAAGAGCGCGTGGGACGAGTCGTGGACGATGTCGTCGCTCACTACGCCAAAGCTTAACGGTCACTGTTCGGTCGTAGCCATGCAGCTAAAGATGGAAACCACCTTGTTTTTCCGGTGATGTCCTTGCAGTGAGCGCTGGATCACGATACTCCAGCTTTCAGCTTTTAGCAAAATGGCAGCGCGTGACGTCACATGCGCTTTCTCGAGCCATGTGGCTCTTCGCTTGGCGCGTCTAATAAAGAAGTGGAGAATGTATTTTTTTGTTTTTCCACTTCTAAGACTGGTTAAAAAAAAGCCATGGCATCCAAAAGTTTTTTTTTTTTTTTTTTTTTTATCAATTCGCCACCGCATTTTTACAAGGCAAGCTCCAGTACGTCTTCGTGTTCGAGTCCTAGCTTAGCCAGCGATGCGTCCTTCCTTTTCAAACAGACTTCACATTATAGAAAGGAGCAGTCTTGCGAAGGGGTCTTTTTGAAAAACGTAAACAAAAATAAAAATATATTTTCGAAATCGTAGAGGCGCACAATGTTGGTAAGGTTGCGGTATTTTAGTCAAATGAGCACATATTTCAGGCGATGGCGGCTCAAATAGAGGACATACAGCCAAAATATTATATTTCCAGATTGCTTTTTCTTATAGCCTACTACTATATCTAAAAGAATTTTAAAAAATAAAAATTAAAAAAATTGGGTTTTTGAGAAAATCGATTTCAAACTTTCAACATTCGTTATTTCTTACAACGTTTACGTGAAGGTGGCGGAGCGGCAAGTAGACAGATCATAATGACATTATTGTATCTATAATGGGCTTGTTTTCGGCTTTCTATAGAGCTAAAGAACAACAATTTACCTTAAGTACAGACAAAGTAAGTACCTGTCAAAGCTGACCAAAAATCGACCTGAACGACGAGTTTAACAATTTGTTTTAGAAAAACATTATTCCGAAAATGTTTTAATAGATCAAGATATCTATATAGTACCTATTAAATAAGGATACATTTTTAAGATGATGTAGAAAATACAGTAGTGGCAGCAGGGGGTGTCAAACACGCGACCTGCGACGGCAGGAAAAAATACTAGTTTCTGCCACTGCGGCTTCTATGCTTCGTAACTCGAGAACACAAAATCTGGGTAACATGCGGTTTGCGCCCTCTTTCATTTCAGAAATGCCCCCAAAACAAATATTTTTTAGTCAAAATTAAAAATTAGACCCTTTATAGCCTGGCCGATTTGAGATCAAAGTTCTTGAATCTAACCTATATATATATATTATATATTATATATATATATATATATATTCAATGTAAAAATGCCTAATTCAATACATAGGAGAAACTAAAACAAGCATAAGAAAACGCATGAATTTACATAAAAGTCACATACGTAAACACGTCGCCGGACCAGTCTCTCGTCACTTAAACTCCGCGGAACATAACGGACTTTCTGATTTAATTTTATTATACTTCAGGGGGGCTTTCGAACCACCAGAGATCGAAAAAATAAAGAATCTGAATTTATTTATAAATTTAATACTTTAGAACCGAAGGGCCTTAACAGTTCGAAAGGGTCATTGCCGTCTTTTTTTATAGACATTTAATTGAGATCTTCTAACCGGTGCCGCACTGTTGCGTTTTTTTTTTTTTTTTTTTTTTTTTTTTTTCTCGCTTCATCGTTTAATTTGACACGAGCAAACGCTTTACATTGGGCCTCTCACTGGCTTCACATGACACCAGGTATAGTTGGCTTATGTCCAACCACATGTCCCAAAACCTGGTTTTGTGATAATAATATTATATTTAATTACTTCAATACTATTTACTACTTTTTAGTCAAAATTAAAATTAGACCCTTTATAGCCTGGCCGATTTGAGATCAAAGTTCTTGAATCTAACCATATATATATATATATATATATATATATATATATATATATATATATATATATATATATATATATGTTTTTTTTTATTCTTGCAGATTTGCTTAAAAAAACGCCATGAAAGCTACACTTGTGCGGTTTGTGCGAGGAACATATGCCCAGGCGGACATTATATGGGTGGCTAATCTTTGCGATAAGTCGGCTAATTAATTCAAATGCACTAAATAACTCTTTAATTAGTGAAAATAGACATATGGTTCCGATTAGAAACTTGCTGAGCGTTATCGGAAACCACTGAAGCAGTCATTTTCAGAAAGATTGTCAGCGCGTGTGAAGCGTAGTAGTGCACTAAAGTTACCACTCGTGGAGCAGGTACAATTCTAGCGGTTTTGGTAAGGCGCCCGCGCAATTTTTCCGTCTCTTATCTAGCCCCAGCTGTGTACCTGCTCCACGAGTGGTAACTTCAGCGCATTACTGCGCTTCTCACGCGCTGAAAATCTTTCTGAAAATGACTGCTTCAGTGGTTTTCGATAACGCTCAGCAAGTTTCTAATTGGAACCATATGACTATTTTCACTAATTAAAAAGTTAATAACGAATTTTAATTAATCAGCCGACTTATCGCAAAGATTAGCCACCCCCATAATGTCCCCTTGTGCGTATAACTCGCTCGCACAAACCGCATTAGTGTAGCTTTCATGGCGTTTTCTAAACAAATCTAGCTTCTAGTTGTTCCTTGAGTACACCGAACTATTGATGTGGTAATGACATAAATAGTGCAGAAGCCAAATGGCTCTTTTAGAAAACATTACATTTTTTATGCCAATTTACCATAATTAACTACATAAAATATGCAGCTTCTTTTTCATACGGGGCTAACCATTCCACGCACTATGCCTAAGAATACGGCTGAGAGACAGGCATAGGAGGCTTCACGGACAGCACCTATTTCATGTGTCAAAGTCTTTGACTGCAGTTAGTAAAGCTTTTGTTTAAAATTTCTTACCAGCACCTCCTTTTTACGTTGCATTATTCCAGTTGGCTCCCCTTTTCTCAACAACATCTTTCTTTCCTCGAGAAAAATAAATTTTCAAGTCGATGTATACTCACACCCCCGTGTTATCCGCGCTATCCGAGATGAGCCTTGAGCATTGTTTATGGTTGCACTTGTGTATGCTTGTGTTTTTTGTGTATATATATATATATAGATATAGGTGGTTTCAACTCAAATCGGCCAGGCTAAAAGGGTCTAACAGGCCCTTTTAACAGGCCCCAGGCTAGCAGTCGTACTGCACTAGCTAAATTGCTTATATACAGTGGGTAACAATGTCGCCATGTCCTGGCAGACTAACCTCCTGCTGTATAAACAACGAACGACTAATTTGACTTTGACCTTTGGCCCTGGGTTCTGCAGCGCGAGCTTTCGCTCCACGTGCTTCAAGCTGGTTTGCGCTAGCCCATTCGGCCACCGATCCCCCTCTCCTCAGTCTTCCTTGTTTTGGGCTGTTGCATTTACATTATGTTTGACTTTCACCAACTAGCCCAGCTCTCAATTTTATTACTTTATTCCACTTAGCAGTATTCCACTAGAGGATGGTTACAGCTCTGCTCCTTCCTTCAGTGGGGGCGAAGACTCGTCTGCATGTATTAGGTTGGAATAAACTATAGCGACGAGAAGGTGCGAATGGTTCTTCCAGCACCCAGTGGAAACTTTCTTAGGGTTGTTTACAAACGCTGCCGAACACCAAGTTAGGGATGTTTATTTTTATTTTTATTATATAGAATGCGATGATCTCCGAGTAGCGGAAGTAAAATGTATTATCGGGTGTCAAAGTATATAATGTAAGTAGATGTAGTGAACAAGTGTTGGAGCTAGAAACGTGTTTAACTTTTGACCAATTAGAAGTACTAAGACAATTCTAAGTTCCTTGAATTTCACATTGTTGGATATCTGGGACTACTTTAAACCGTTTATTTTAAAATGGCGGTCTAGCATGTCATTTAACAAATCATTATAAAACCCGAAATAAACCGGTTTTTAGGAAAGCGTAACCGTTAATCGAAACCGTAAAAATTAAAACCGTAAAAAACCGAAACGAAACCGTTATCAACAGGAGGCGGTAACCTTAACCGTAACCGAAACGTTATATTTTTCGATTTGAGTCCCTGACGTCAATCGTACCAACCCACCGTAGGGACGTACCGTTCAGAAGTCTGGCACTCTGAAACTATTATGTTTTCTTGTTTTTTTTACTACCCAGCTATGCGGAGAGTCAAATAAAAACACGAAAAGTTGTATGAAAGTAAGAAAAAAATATAGAAAAGTAAAATAAGGATTAAGAGAAATATAGTAGATTTTTATTCCGCGATGAACATGAACAGAGACTGAATAAGCTGATGCACTTTACCCACAGAAGTCGGATCTATTTCAAGATACGCGTATTCATTTCAAATACAATTCGTAATGCGACTTTTGGATATATAAAAGAAAAACAATTATATGTTGCTCCTTTAAGACGACATCAGAACTAGCGCTTAAAGGGGGCGGTAAAACAATTTTTGTACTTTGCGCGAATGCCGCTTATACCCACGTCAGACGGGAAGGTAAATGTCCTTTTGATCGAATGTCATTCATCGCTCGGCGAATCCGCCCGTGATGCTATAGTTCTGCACGTGGCGTATTAAACATTGGCATAGTTCTCATTTTGCTTAAATCTCATTTAACGTGCCTGTCTGACAGGGGTATTAGAACAGTGGTCTCAAACTCATTTGAGTGTAGGCTTATGGATTGGACACGGCAACTGCGTGAGCACTCGACTTCGGCTCGTAACACTCAATGCCTCGGCGGACACTCGGGTCGTCGCTCGTGTCCATCCACTGCGGTGTTGAGAATAGCCGAACTCTAACAATTCCTGGAGCCGTGTTCTACTTTCCCAACCCCAGCACTTGGGTATGATTAACATTGGCGGCATAGGATTGGCACAAGGCCACGTGGCCACTTGTTCTGGCTCCGAATTGAGGGGATAAACGGTGCTTATAGATATTTCTCGATTTTTTTTGGCGACTGCCCATTCCCTAGAAAGAAAAACTAAGTCAAGTTTATTCAGTTATTAACGTTAGGGAGTGATTTTAAGTAGTATTTGGCGAAGGTAGAAAAATCGTTTCGTGGCTCCTTTGATGGTGATAATTATTTTATATTTTTTGAAGGCAAGAATTCCGAGCTCTTAACTTTATGTTTGGCAGTTGCGCCTGTTGATCGAGAGATCGCGCAGCCGAGATGCATCCCTCAACGAATAGCTCGCGCTTGCATTACAAAAAGCTGGAAAGCAAAACATAAACCAAAACAAAGGGCAAATGAACACGGATAAGTATTCGCAACTTTCACGACCTATAGGGGCAGTCGTAAAACAGCAGTACGAGGCTGGGTCCGCAACGCGTAAGTAATTCTAGTGTTGCTATATACGAGCAGTATTAGAGCCTCACATTATTTTTTCACAACAGGGTAGCTAAACTCGTGGAGCAAAACATTCTTCGCTTTTTGACGTAGCGGGGGGAGTGACCAAAAGAACGCCGCAAAGTTTCCTCCTCCCTGCGCGCGCTCAACTTCGCAACTTTTGACGAAAAATCCCCCGCGATCCCTAGGCGGTGCACGAGAGCACGAGACAGTGCGACAGTGCGGGGAGGTGAGCGTTCACGCCGCTCGCTGTACGTTGTCTTTGAGCTCTCTAGCGCCGACAATCCCGTCATGCCTCGCCCTGGCGAGGAGCGAGAGCAGACGACGGGAGTTCGTCTGCTACGAGGCGGCATTCGCACAGCGGAGCTGAAAGAAAAAGTTTGTATTCTACTCGAAATCGCGTCCCGCAAGCCACAAACTCAAACGCGAGCTTGAATGGACCTTTTCCGAGAAGCGTCCTGCGCACGCGCGAGCGCCCGATGCCAAGCGGCGGAAGTCGGCACGAAAAATCGAGGAAATTCGGAAGTAGGGTGTGGTTCAGCGAGTAGAACACGTAATTGCAGAATATATATTATTGTGTTACACAAAAAAAGAAAGTGGACGGAAAGAAAAACACGGCGTTTAGGTGCACGCCACAAATGCCCCTCTTTAAAGTCGCGTTGCGTACGCGCCGCAGCCAGAGAGCGAAGAAGCTGGTAGCGTAGCTACGTTATCGATTGGCAGCGCAGGTAGGTCATTTCCTCGATTTTTAGTTCGTGCGGCCACCGCCTGGTGCCGTCGGTATGTGGAAAAGGTCCATTGTAAGCGTCTGATATTCCACGAAGGGAGGAATCGACGACCCGCGTTTTATTTGCAAAATTTGGGTCGCTTTGTTGCCGTACAGACGCTGAAACCTACCAGTGTGTAATGAAAGGCCCAGGACAAACACAGAGCCCGCGAGATCTCGCATCATCTGTGTGCAGGTGAAAAGTGGAACATTTTTCGACAAAGCTCCCACAGCAGAAACCTGTGACGCATTCACTCAGCGTCGGGGAAGGCTAAACATGGAGACGTTGCCCGAGGCTCAAGCACAGTCATATTTGAACGGCAGCTATCTTGCCCCGTCGTATTTTGTATGAGAAAGCTCTCGTTCTCAATGCCCTCACCAGGGAAATAAAAAAAGTCTTACGAAACGTATTGCTAGATTTTCCAAAGAACTAGATTTAAGCAGTATCCTTTCAGTGGTTCACTCATAATACTATGCTTAAAACGAAGCAAGCTTTTGCGCGTACAGTGCCATAAATTTTCTCAAGTGTATGCTGTTTTGTAGTCAGCTGGCTTCGGAAACTTACGCCGTCTGTAGATATCTCTGACAGCCGAGTTCCTTAATTGGAAATCATCGCAAATATAAGTGACACGTTGCAGCAACCAACGTTTATAGATAAACGATGGCAGCGACTGCGCTCTCGCACTCCCACCCATCACGTCGAACAAAAAGGCGCTAGTTTCGGTTTGAGGTCGGTACTTTTCTACAACATCTATGGCGACAGCATCAGTCTGCACTAGGTGCATTCGGCAAGTTCGTCCGGGGCCTGTTCTTTCTGCTCGGAGAACAGGCCCCGGACGCGGGGCCTGTTCTCCGCGGGTGCAATGCATTAGAACTCTCACAGTGCAAGTCTGGATCGCGGATCGGGAGCCCGTCACTGGCCTCACCGGCGGCCATTGCTTGACAACAGGCAATACGCCGCGTCCTGTCTAGTTCTCCCTTCGTTTTCGTCCTTGTTGTGTTGGCGTATTACACCATGAGGCAATACACGAAAGTCTAAGGGAGAAACACGCAAAAATAGGAAGCTTGTACGCGGTGCTCGAGGGCGAGTATTTTATGACGTGCTGCGATGATTATATCGGGTGCTTGGAGATCAACTAGACATTCGTCAAACGTTCGAACATTGATTAAAAAAAAAATAATAATAAATGGGCCGGAGCACCACCGACTTTACTGACGTCGCTTGCTTCGGTTGCTAAATAAACGGCACGTTCAGCGACTGAACGGCACGCTCCGAGTTTCAGTTTGTCACGGAAGCCCTCACAGCAGTTCAAAGAAAAAGCTTTCACCATGAAGTACTATGTACAAGCGGTTAAAACGATGCGAATGTCCCCAGTAAAGGCCTTCCAACTTATCGTTTGCTGAGCTCTGATGACTTCGAAATCACGGATGACACCACAATAACTCTCGGTAGCCCTTGTCTCATTAAACACATCACAGTTAACGCCCAACAAAGTCGCCCTCAACCCTCAACCACACAACGTTTATTTAAACAAGATTGGTATTCTAACGCGTTTAATATTCTTGCCCACAATATTAACTGTTATTTGCGGAAACACGATAGAAGTTTCATGATCGAGAACGACCTACTAACGTAATAAAATTGAGTTTTCCCGTTTCTCCTATAGCATGCATTAGATCGTGTCAAGCGATGGCTGCCGGTGGTGCCGCTCGACCCCAGCAATACAGACCTCTATCCGCGATCCAGCCTAATAAGAGATCAGTGGTGCCAGTGCTATTAGACATAAATCGTGTATTTGCATCGGTATACACCCATACCTGCCGGATGTTGGGACGAGGCGCAAAACCGTACATCCGGCCAATATTGAAGCCGGTTTTCGGCCGAAGTTGCCTTGACACTCGCCAAGAAGCAACGTGTTGTTTCGGCGACTCGTTTGTGTAATTTAATTTTTCAGTCATTTTATTGGGTCCCGGGCCACTGTGTACACCCCAAAAAAGGAATGCACTGTGGTAATTACACCGTGACGAGAAGGAGGCACGTAGCCAGGATTTTGTTTTAGGGGGGGGGGGGGGGCGCCCATGACAAAGTGCTATATGAGGGGGAGGGGGAGAGGAGGCCCCAGCAAAATGGAAGATTTCGGGGGGGGGGGGCCTTATGCCCCCCCCCCCCCCCCTGGCTACGTGTCTGACGAGAAGGGGTATTGTAGTTTTACATCTTTATAAAAAGGTGTAGTGCATTATCACACGTTTTAAGAAACGTGTTTAAAAAATCACACATTTTTAAAGGTGTGAGGTTTACATTTTTTTATAAGGTCTATTGCTACACTTATTAGGGGGTTAGTTATTGGACACCCCACTTACATGTATAAAGGTGTGAAAATGTTTAATTTGTATATACCTCTAACGGAAGAAAATCTCTTTCATGTGATTACATCGCGCGCCGATGAAACGATATGTCGATGACACGTCGTTCGATGAACTGATTTGACCGCCAATGAGTGACGACTGCCAGTAAAATTTCGGGGAAATCATTCTGTCGGCTGCAGGGAGACTCGAACCTACCCAAGAATTATCCCGGTTCTTGTTTGTTTTCCAACATTCTGAATTGTATACCAGCTTATTAGTACCTCTTCGGATATTGCAGAAAAAAAAAAAAAAAACGATGGCAGCCGCGAAAACTCTGACAGCCCGGCTCACAGTCATGTAGGAGACTGACAGGTGCTCGTCAGTCGCCACCATGCCTTGAAAGCTACCGGTTTCGAAGAACCGGAGCGCGCAAAGAACTTGTTCTTCCACGGTCATGGTAGACGCGATTGTCCGCCGCCTCGAAGTCCGGGCGCCGAACGAAGCTCGTCGCAGAGTCAACGCACAACGGCTTTCGATAGCCGGTACTGTCGCCGAAAGTCGTCGTCGGGGAGTTGAAAGGCGTCCCCGGTGGTCTCAGTAGCGACGCCGACGGTGGCGGAAGATAAGCTCGGCCGCAGCGTACGGCACCGCCATGTTGACAAAGTTTAACTTCGCCTCGATCCGAAGCGAAGATCTCGAGCTCAAACCACGGCTCTCGCAAAGTTCGGAAACGTCACTTTGACGTGAGCGACAACTTCGACAAACGAGGTTTCTTTTTTACACAAACTTCGGAGGGATTTTGAGCGTCAGCAGGTCGCCTAGGGACAATCTGTAAAGCATTAATTTTAGCTTGGCGTAGGGATGTAGGGACAAATGGGCGCTACGTCATCGGCGAAGCCGTTCAATCAGCGGGCTCCTCGCGCCCCTCACGCGCCGCACGCGCGCCTCGATGAACTTTGCTACATTCTGCCTCTCTCAAAGAAATGAGCGTTCGAATGATTGACACCTCGCTCGGCGCGACGTCAGCGTCGCGAGAGTCCAATTAGCGCGTTCCGCAAACTTCGGGCACAAAGTTGTGCTTGACGAGTTTAGCGACCCAGGAAAGTGTAGGCAAGCACCTTTATTCTGAAGCCCATCATCCAGGAGCTAGGGAGCACGATTCTCACACCGCGGTACCACTATCACTGAAAGTTGCGAATAAACTATGTGAAAACGTTAAAAGAGCAGAGCTACTTTTCGAGCAAAAATGAATCGACGACACGAGATCACTATTGCGCATGCCATGTCTAGCGCTCGAGACATTGGAACCGCGGGATTCGAAGCTGATTGCCTGCGGGCCGCGTGTTTGAGACCCCTGGCTTATAACGAATCCCTGCACGTTTATGACCAATGAAACACGCGTTCGTTTTCCTCCGCACAAAATGAACGTCGCAGAAAAAAAAAATGAAAAAAGAACAGCGTTCATTCCCTCAACTCGCAGTCAGAACAAACGGCTAAGTGATCTGTCTATCTATGTTGGAACGCAAACTAAAGAAAACTGCATCGGGCACTGATTGGCTATTCTCTCGGGTCACGTGACATGACGCTGAAATGCAGTTTTCCCCTATGCAGTTCGAGCTATGCTCGTAAAATGATGCAGTTGGCGGTGACGTCAAAATGTCGTCACGATGCACTTTGACGATGCAGTTAACTAAGTGGTCGAGACGAAAGCCGGAGATCGTTCTGCATCGTAAAAGATGGCGACCCTAGCATATGCATCTCTACTGTTGGGTTTGCCAGCGGATCGAGTTTTTAGAGATCACCGGGATGGGATGCTTTCAAGACGAGCGATGCGAGGTTTGTGGGCGAATACCGACTGACCAAAGGGGTGACTCGCTGGCTGTGCGACCAGCTTCGCGGAAAACTCCAGCGGCGTCGCGAAGGGCTCCGTGTGCTGACGGTCGAACAACAAGTACTCGCAGCTGTACGCTTCTACGCCGCTGGCGGCCTCCAGGAAACCGTCGGGAGCGACGAAAACATTGGTGTTCACAAGTGCTCTGTGAGTCGCAAACTTGTTGATGTCACCAACGCTATCATCGATTGCCTCGAATCGAAGTGGCTGTGTTTCCAGCGTGGGACCGGACATTTCATCGAACGCCGTTTCGTCGAACGCCGTTTCATCGAAGCCGTTTCATCGAATGCCGTTTCATCGAACGCCGTTTCATCGAACACCGTTTTATCGAAGCCGTTTCATCGAACGCCGTTTTATCTAACGCCGTTTTATCGAACGCCGTCTTATCGAACGCCAGGGTGGCATTCCCGCTTCCTGAAGCTGCAGTCGGAGGTACCCATCCCGGGTTCTGGAAGTTTTTGACTTGCATCGCCGCACAACATCAACTGACGGAAGACAAGCTGGAGGCGATGCTGAGTTCCCAAGAGCCTCCTCGCCAGAAGAAGGCCATAGCGGCAAGAAATGAGAAGGTCCGCCTTTTTTATGAGAACCGACGGAGCACGGCTGCGGGCGACTTTTTGAGAACAATTGCTCATCATTTGAAACGGTGAATGGCTGTCGCACGAACACATGAACCCCCGAAAGTTTTCAAATAAAATTTGAAGTGACGCACTATATACTTTTGACTTCATTGAGTCTTACCGCCGAATTCAGAAACCTCACTCAAACTACACTCAAGCTGAAGGGCCCCTCGCGCCTTCCTCGAGGAAGTGGAGGGGGGTGGGGGGGGGGGGGGGGGGCCTTCAGTTTGAGTGTAGTTTGAGTGAGGTTTCTGAATTCGGCGGTTAGAACTAAAAAAAAACAATGTTTCGTTGTTGTAGTTTCATAGATAGCACCTCAGCTTTAGCTACTGCAAGCTTCGGGAAATAAAAAAAGTATCAATAGAAAGACATGAGAGGCTAGGAGGCTCACTTGGCTAAAGTTGTTGCGCCTGCGCAAAACCTAAGTCGCCTTCTGGCCTCCATGAGTTGGAGTGCGCTCTAACCGGGAGTGCGACTTTTTTTTTTTTTTTTTTTTTTTACAATACCCTCAAGGCCCATCGGGTAATACAGAGAGGGTGAACAGATAAGCACAATATGCGAAACAAACATAAAAATCGGTACAAATATCCTCATGGGTTACTTGCATCAAAATAAATTGTAACAGCTACAAGTTCGGCCATTTAAAAACCTGACGATGAGATGGGTGAATGACACGAAAATGCACACGATCCGTGAATAAAAGAGCATCTTTCACACTTTTTATATAAAAGACATTCGATCAAACGGCCATCAGCGATTCGATGGAACGGCGTTCGATGAAACGGCGTTCGATGAAACGTCCATTTTTTCGATGAAACTCACAAAAAGGAAGTTCTTCGAGCGATGCAAGTTCAGCGGCGTGATCGATAAATATTCTAAATACTCTTACGCGATTGTGTTTTCATTTGAGTGCACCCAATATAAGCGATTTGGCTGAGCCAAAAGCCAAGCAAGCAACGGTAACAGGCTTAAGTTGAGCTAGTTCGTTCATACTTCAGGTAGAGAAAGAGAGATATATACTTTATTTTTAAGCAACTACTTCAGGTTAGTCCAGCTGAACTAGAATAAACATACCCATAAAGAAAAGACCATACACACCATTGGACTAACAACTGATTTTCTTTTCCCTCCTCTTCTACTACGAACCCAACTTGAGGGAAATATTCTCTTTTTTTTTTTTTTCTTTTTTGCTTCCTACTTCACCGAAAACGTAACCCCCAAAGTAACTTTTTTTTTCTCGTGCATCACGAGAGAAGTTGCACTAAAGCAGTCAAGCAAAGTCAAAAAGTCGAATTTGTCTTTAGTTGTTTATACAGCAGGAGGTTAGTCTGCCTGAACATGGCGACGTTGTTACCCACTGTAGATAAGCAATTTAGCCAGGGCAGTATGACCGCTAGCCTGGGGTATTTAACGTGCGTCACGCAGTAGTGATACGCGACCGCACGCCGATACGATGCTCATCCAGATCGAAACGGGCAGGGGCGGGGATTGAACCCAGGGTCCCTGGGTTCTGCAGCGCGAGCTTTCGCTCCACGTGCTCCGAGCTGGTGCGAGCTAGCCCACTCGGCGATTCTCCGAAATTCCCTGTAGGGAGAAAAAAAAAACGAAGTAGTTTCAACTCAATCGCCACAGTTTGGCGACGTCACCGGACACGTCACGGTGCTGTTCTCTTCCGGCGTACTTTGTTGGCGATGGAGATTAGGCTCCTCCCACCGGCGACGTCACAATGCAGTTTCTCCACCGCTTTTTTCAGCATAGACAGACTGGAGCCGATAATACGCCGCCAATGTTGATCATAGCCACACGCTGAGGTTGGCAAAGCACAGGAGAAGCGCTGAGTTCCAGACATTCTTAGGGTTCGGCGTCGTCATTGCAGCGATTGGACACACGAGCCACTACCCGAATGCTTGTCGAGCTATCGATTATCAGGAGCCCAAATCGAGTGTTCACGCAATGCTCGGGTCAATCTATGAGCCGCACTCAAAATATCGTCACTGGGGGACTAGGCCGACACTGCGAAACGCACGCTACGTCATCAAGCTTTGCGAAGGAGAGACCAGAAGAAAACGCTCGCTCTTATTCTTGAAATTACACCGCAACAAAGAGGTTTTTCGGTCAGTGGCGTTGCGTGCGAGTATACCTGGGTCCCACTAGCGCCAGTAAACTTGTGCAAAGTGAAAAATGTTCCAGTTGAATATCGTAGCACCGCCCATTTGCAACGATCTTAATGTTGAAAGCATTGGCAGTTTGTAAGTTTTTTTTATTGTTTATCCAAACACAACGAATGGCATGGAGCAAAACGTTGAATAACTGAGGAAAGTGTGCAACCGTACACATCTTGCGACGGGGCCAAAAAGGGCGACTGACTCGATGCAGCCAAATCATTGGACAGCAGTGAATAATAGCTCGATCCATCCATCCAGTGATCCAGCGCAAAATAATGAAGCGCCAGCCACGGCTTAGAGTCGGTCCACGGTCCAACTCGGGAAGAGACGAGGTGACATGTCGGCTTCTTTAGAACAAGATGAGCGCTCTACCTTTCCTCCATGTCACTACGAACATAACTTCTCAGGCGAATAAAGCCGTACGCAAAGCCAACAGTCACGCAATGCTCGTGAACAATTCGGGCCTAGGAGAACTCGGCCCAGACGTCACAGGCAGCTGTGGTCATAAGTAAACTCGTCCGATAGGCCAACTCGTCAAAGCGCATCAGCACGAAACATTCTTGTGATACCGGACTACTCATACGAGTACTTGATTTTTTTTTTTATACAACGCGACGAGTGACTTGGGTTCCTTAATAGAATTAGTCAATATCTGAAACAGTCAGCGAACTAATTTTAAAGACATACATTCCTGAAAATCTCACATCGACTTAAAATAAAACAGCAAATAAATACATGTGTTTGTGATCATACATTCATTTATATTGAGAAACAAAAACCACAGGGTACGCATGAGAGTGTATGCTTGACCGTATGGCATATTAAAAGGCTAGTAAATCATGAAACTAAATGTGGCTTCATTGAATTTATACAGATTATACAAATGAAATAGATAAACGAACTTTATCCGAAAGTGTTACGTTTACGGAAACGAGCTTGACTACGAACCGACCCCCCCCCCCCCCCCCCGTACGTCAGCCAAGGTGACCTCGTTTCCCAAATCCCCCTTTTGTCCCCACCCCGACGTCGATACAAAGAAACCATCTTTCCTCTCTGCTCGGCCAGAAGGAAGAGAGAGAGGGTACCGGATCCTATAGCTGAGACTACGTTACCCGACGGACCAATCAGCCGCCTCCCTGACCCGGCTCTTCGCGTGTGGGTATGGCCGGGAGCGTGATGACGTCGCCAAAGAGGGGCATATGAGTGGTCCTATGAGGACTTACCTTCCACCGCAGTCTCAGCTTAGAGGTGAATAAAGTTCTCCCTAAAAAAAAACATTTGCTGCTTTTCGTTATATTTTTTATTTCTCCTTTTGCTGGTTCCGGAATCCCAACTTCTGTGAGCAGATACTGGGGTCATCGCACAAAGACATGCTCTCAAATGCGTCAAAGTGCAGTGAAGATTGCACGCTCCGGATATTGTCACCTTGTATAACCAAATAAATATTGCTCTTCAAAAAACATTCGGATTGTGTGACATTACCATTATGTTAAAAAAAAAAAAGTTCCTGCATGACCTTTTTTGTTCTACAAAAATAAAATATATTTTGCATACCACCCGCCTGTCTTCATTTTTTCCGGCCTTCCTTCTGTATATATTCTGTGAATTCCGATGAAATGCACCCCTTCCAAGTCAAGTCCCTGGAGAGGTAAGCGAAATTATACCTTCTGTAGATGACAATCTTAGCCTTTTTCTTAATCTCGTAAGAAAACGGTAGACATTAGCCCAACTGACGATCGTCATGCAAAGTTTACTAATTAAGGAAACTTTGTTAATTAACATTTTAATTGTTGGTTTTAAATTCACTCCGTGACGCCTGGCTTAACAAGCTCTCCACTCGACTCCCTCCACTCCCAAGTCGATGTCGCAAGTCCCTGTCGCAAGCCCCGGTCGCAAGTCCCGGTCACCAGTCCCGGTCACAATATCTGTCACTTCTGAAACCGTAAGCCAGAATTATACTTTCTGTAGATAGGAATGTTATCCTTTCTTTCAATCTCTATTCACATAGCACGGTATCCTAGCCTATATATTTTCTTGGAACGTGCGTAATATTTATTTCTAAAATTAATCAGGGTCATTTATGTCTTCTCACTCATTTATAGAATGTTCCACCTACTGGGCAGTTGAATTGAATTGAAACACCTCACTTAACGTGATTTAGTTATAACGATCATAATGTGATGGCTCAGGTGGGCTGGTGTAGATTTACCATTTTCTTGAACCACCTGAGACTGGGTGAAGAGCTAAGGACCTTCTAGTTCTCCACCCAGCCTCTGATGGTTCAAGAAAATTGTGTTTTAGACTTCACCCTTCACTGACCCGCGCCATCTTCTGCGAAGTTACTTTCTCACGTTGTGAGATGATTTCCATAATTTGACTGGGAGTCTAGTTTCCTTTCAAGGCGTGTGACAGTGGAGTAAGCGTTTTCCGATTGCGGGCCTTTGAGGCTGTTTAAATTTAATTCAAACAGATATTTAGAAAAGAAAATAGGTGAGAGTTCGACGAGTGCTCTTTTCACAATCTATTCATCAGGCACGGTGGACATTAGCTCAAATGACGATCGTCATGCTAAATTTACTAATTAACGAAACTTTGTTAATTAACATTTTAATAATTGGTATTAGGATCCATTCTTAAATTTCACTCTTGACGGCATTTAGTACTAGAAACTAGACCAATTGAAAGAATTTGACAAAAAGGTCATGCTTTTTTAGATAAGAATCGATGATTTTTTCTTTGTTTTTTTCGCTCGATTGAAAAACTGCGCGCCAAAAGAGCATAGCAAGCCCTGCCCACAATGGGGTTGTGGGCAGGGCTTGCCCACAACCCGTGAAATGACGGTTGACGTGTCGTTTCAGTCATGTCGTAACTTTTGTCGTCTGCGCACCTACCAAGGATATATGCTGCCGGGATTGCGGAGACGTGGTTGAAACGATGACGTCACCCTTCCAAGTGTCTTTGTGGGCTAGATTTGAGCGTGCGAAAAAACGCGAAAATTGATCGTACGACATTTCGCATTGCTATATCACCACGGAGATTCTTAAGTTCTCTTTGCGGCGCAAAAAGAAAACAGCGACACTGCCTTGTTTTCCGGATCGACCTGGGCATACGAGCATTCTTAAAATTTGGTGTCGCGTGGCAGAAAATCGTAAAATAAAAGAATTAAGAAAAAAAAAAACACCTAATGAAACACAGATATTTGCGCGGTGGGACCAAGACAGAAGGCTTCGAAAGACGAAAGTCACGGACGGCTTCTGAAAATCCTTCCCGAATCCTTAGTCACCAAAACTAATTTTGCGATAATATTGTCATTCATGCCACCCATTTAGTTTTCGCGGCAGCACAGGTGCTAACACAGCGCTCTCGTCTGCAGTACCGCTATACTGCAGCAGCTGAGACGCGCGTAACCTCATCGTTTTTTTTTTTTTTTTCAGATGACCAAGCCCACGGACGAGGACCGGGGTTCGCGGGAAGGGGAGGGACTGCACGGGTGGCTGCCTCAAGGCCACCCAGGATCTCCCGAGGGAGGTGGACCCGGGGTTGGCGAAGTTCGTCGGGATCTCAACTCTGAGATGCGGGACCTGGTCAAGGAGAAACGGAACCCGGACGGTTCAACAGTGGGGCCCTTCACCGCTCGGGACCAGGCCCTCAAAGAAACCCAGCTCTGCATAACGTCCGCCATGGGGCCACTCGTCTCCCTCCTGGAGGTATGCCTCGAGGGGGAGACCCTCAGGAGGGAGGCGGTGGCTGAGCGCCTTGGGGCGACATTTTCTCAGATAGTGCGGCTCTTCGCAATGGTCACCCGCGAGCGCCGCGAATGTGCCATCGCGAGAGTCGCCCCAGAGCTTCGCCACATGGTGGCGGAAGACTCCGGGGACGAGGGCTCTCCGAAGCTTTTCGGGGAGTCGTTCCTCGTGAAACTAAAAACGAGGAACGAGACCCTGAAGGCACTTCGCGAGGCAGGGCACCCCTCTCCCAAGGGCCCGAAACTTCGCCACGGGGCTCACCTCCCGGGAGAGCCATCGACAGCCTTTTTACGCCGGGGGCCCTTCTCGTACAGAGGACACCGAGGTAAGTCTGAACCCTTGCCTTCTAGTCTTC
The DNA here is from genome assembly GCA_013358835.2 of Ixodes persulcatus. Lineage (NCBI taxonomy): Eukaryota > Metazoa > Arthropoda > Arachnida > Ixodida > Ixodidae > Ixodes > Ixodes persulcatus. The sequence goes on along the minus strand of JABSTQ010009896.1, from coordinate 223,843 downwards.
CTGACTCTCGGTCTTCGCCGTGTCGCGTAAACTGCCAGTGGCGCAGAGCACGCGAGCTCGGCCGCTGTCCAGTGCGAAGAATGTGGAATTCGGTTGTCGGAGCGGCGTCTATCGCCGTTCCAATCAGGCAGGAGCGCGTCATGTGAAGCGAGGAAACGAGCAAGCCAGCGGATAAGAAAGGACGCCCGTCCGCACTGCGCGGTTCTTGGTAACTGCCGTGATCAAGCTTTCGTGATATCGACCTCCCAACTTTGCACCACCTTCCAATAGCAGATAAAGACAGTTTTACGTCAAAACTGGAAGGGTCTGCTACTGCACATAGAGAAGCTACGGGGAAAGCTCAGGGTCGCAGTCTGTTAACTGGCTCGCAAGCTTGACAGGGCAACTAAACGTAGGGTTGAGGGTGCTGCCAGAGGGCTATTTCTATATGAGGCATCTCATATTTTGGTGCGTGAACACCTTACAGGGAGGCACGGACCAGATCATGATATCGAGAGCGACATCACAAACGGTGATGTCGCCACTGGCGGATATCCTTGCAGCGGCAGATTGGTCCTTGGACAGGACGTTTAATCAGTTTTATTTGCGCCCCCTTACAAGAATTATCGAAGTTGAGTTCGTAATGTTTTCTACTAGAATACATATTGTAAGGGACACCCGGGGCGAGGTTTTGAGCGCACATACCAAAGCTTTGAACAAGCAGTTGTGAACTTGACAGTAAGAGCGACATAGGCTGAAGTATAAATACCAGTTCTGACTAATGGTGTTTACCTTTATATTGAGCGGGAACTATGCGAAGCCTATGGAACCACTTACTATTAAGTTCACGCACCCACCACTGCCCACCCAAACTATGTAACCCCCTCTCTCCTCATTACAGGACGAGGGACCTCCTGGGCCTCCTAGCATAGGGAGTGAGGAGCCGGGGCGACTACCTTTTCCCCCAACAAAAAAAAAAAAAGAATAAACGAATTTATTTCAATGAACGCTGGTGTCATGCACTCCTTGGCGTCACCTGCTGTCATCTGCCTCCAGAACAGCCTTGAAACGTTGATTTCAGTTTCGGAACTTGATGCTTTCATCACAATTAATTTCTTTAACCAGCTAATCGGTTCAATTTTCATATACCAAAAAACTAAATATTTACCTCTTTCACCACGCAGACGTGGACGAGTACACCTGTAGTATTAAAGTCAAACAATTCGTGACTCTAGCAACCTAAAGGGGGCGCCACCACCAAACAAACATGGCGCCAGGGAACAGGTCGTGTTGGCTCAGCCGGGCCGCCTGAACGGGTGACGCATTCAATTGATTTTCTTTTGTTTAATGCCCAGTTTTATAGGTATTTGAACTGCGACGGTTAAGTGTAGCGGGTGCACATAAACTTGCTGAGCATAGTTCTGTTTTCGGTGTTTTTTGTTCATTTCATGTCAAACTGTCGTTTCGGAGATTTCGTTCAAAACCGAAACTATGGGCTCCGGAGAGATGGTAATAGACTCTAATCAGTTTTGATCAGCTAAGTAAAGCGGCGATGACTACAGAATTGTTCCACCGAGAGTAATTTTCAGCTAACTCGCATGCCTCGACTTATCTGTCCGCGAAATCGAGCTGTTGTGCGTATCCGCGTTTAAGAAACAGCTCCAGTCGGCTGCTGGGTCAGCAACACAGGCTGCAGGAAAATTACGAAAATTGAGCAAGCGCTTCTTGAGCCAAGGAGCATGTTAACCCGCTGGCGCCCCACTAAGCAGCTGGTACTCGTATTTCAATTCAGGTTTTAGTAGCAATCGAGAAGTCATATTGACGAATATGCGGGTTATGTATTATATTCTGTACTAGAAAGTATATTCTTCGGGTTGAAATATGAGCTTAGTTAACTAGGTATTAAGTGAACTGCTGTATGAAAGTATATTTGATGGATAGAGAGATACTACTTAAACTCAGCCAAATGGTTCTAGCCAGTAGCTCGGAGACGAATGCGGACAAACTGAAGAGAGCCTTCATCGGAGATTCACGCAGAACCTCTCTGCATTAAACTTGACTTCGAATCCTGAACGGAGAAAATGAGTATTTCTTGTGGCCGGTCAACCTGAGCAATGTGCACGTATATTGCTGCTGGCTTCGACGGGGGTATAATATTAACATTGGAGGCGCGATAGATCATAATGCCGTGACAGCTTCTAACTTTGCGAGACGCGTCCCCCACCTTTTGAAAGCAGACAAATTCCCTCATGAATCGTATGCAGCGAGCAGGTTTTCCGGAATCAAGTAATTGCAAAATCAGCCCAACTACTTCGGTGCGGTTCAGAGGCTTTTTTGGCGAAAAGTAGCAAAGATGAAGAGCCAACTCAGAATTCGCCACCGTCCGAAGCATGTGCACTTGCGCCGCCGAACAACTGCGCGTTTCAGCACGTCTCAACGCGTTGTGATCCCCCCCCCCCCCCCCCACACACACACACACGCACATTATCTGACACTCCAAAAAGGTGTCGTTAGATGGTTGCCCATTTCTCCACGACTCTCATTCTGCGTATTTATGACGGTTTATGAGTTGATGGGAAAATGTTGTACATTAAGATTGATCGAATTCGCTTGGCTTCTTTAGTGCCTTCGTCAGACTGGCACAGTCTTTGGAACCCCTGGTATCGATCATCAAGCTTGGGAGAATGAAACAATCAAGGGCTCGAGATTGAGTATGATAATTGAGTTTAAAGGAGTCGCACTAAAAAGCAAGTGAGTGCAAAGCAAGTGGGAGCCTTCCGGGAGCCGCGAACGGAAGTGTACGTCCACATGGCCACAGGCGCTCACTGGCGGTCACACGGCAGAACTACAGTGGCTTGAAAGGGTAGTGTTGCGACTGCGTAGCCTCCGCCGTGCATTGGGAGCGGCCGGCGCTTGGAGGACGGTGACATCACGATTTAGAGAACGCCCCGCTTCTGAACGCTGTAAAGTCCCTTCATTATTAATTTTACAAGTAACGAGAACCAATTCAAATGACGGAGCACATTCCGCTGGAACAAAATGCCGTCATTCCGTTCAGTCTTCTGCTGTGCGCCGCCATTCGCTTCCTTAAAACTGCACCGTCACGCGGTCGGCGCTTCAAAGAATGTCGCAGCTTGTAAGAATTGCTCTTATGTAGGGACTTTGTAACACCGCGGCGTCTCCTGTTCCGCGCGCAGTCAAGTATTGCCAGGAGCACCTTGACAGGTGTTTTGGGAGCAAAGACAAAACACTAAAAACCTCAATAAATTTTATAACTCAGGTCTAATGAACGGACGATGACGAGGCTTGTATTGGTGGGGAACCCGTATCTAAACACCACCGCAAAAAAAAAAAAAAAATTCCAAACGGGCGTTCTGGCGTGAGAGTCGGTTTTTCGCGCAGTGCAGCTGATCCTTCATTTTTATTCTTTTCGCCCGGCAGCAGTTTAAAATGCTCGGATGATAGCTGCTCCGGTTGCTATGTCCGTGCTCGCGCGATAGGTTGATCACCTACACAAGTCGAAATATCTCTACTGTATTTTTTTCATCAGTGAGAAGTTGTTTGAAGGTAGGTGAGAGATGCGAGCTAATTGTGGAGTCCCAAAATGATATATGTAAAATTCTTTAACCCAGTCTCTGCTGCTTTGCGTCGGTGTGCTATGGGCTTGCTTGCCCCAATTTTGGGTCACAATAGCCGTACAGAAACTAACAAAAACAAATGTGAAACGAAAACACAAATATGTGATAAGGAAATTAATTTCCCTTCGCAATTTTCTAGCGTTGCTTTTTCATGCAAAAATGATAACTTTATTACTATACGAGAGTTATTTCTGTTCCTCGCTTTCATCTCCGTTAGTGGGGGGTCAGGTACCCAGCACTATAGCTAATGCGTTGTCTTTTTTTTTTTTGTTCATCTTGAGCCTTTCAGCTAGCAGACTGCTAGAAGAATGGGGTGGAAGTTTGTGTGGACTAGGGGCGGGAAAATATTTGCACGTAAGGACGTAACTTCGCAAGTAATACAAATCAACAGTCAAAGTGACGTCAAAAAAATAGCCAATTAGACTTCCCATGAATTTCTCGCTTTGGCGAGCTTTTTATAATGGAACACCAGCAGGAGTGCAAATATTATAACTGTTCATCCTTCAATGATATGTACAAAAATTACCGGAATCATTTTTCTGTCATGCATTTAAACACACAAAGCATTAGAAACAAACAGGACAAGCTTGACCTTTTTTTTCAACCACTATCAGTTAATTTTGACGTAATGTTATTTACAGAAACGTGGCTCTCTGCGAACGAGGCTCCGCCCTATTTTGAAAAATACAAATTTGAAAGTTTATGCAGAACTACAAAGAGAGGGGGTGGAATAGCCATGTATTTTAAAGAAAATTTAAACTACGACGTACTGGAAGATTTTAAATTAATGAATAATAATATTGAGTGTCTGGTTGCCAAAGTAGAGTCTGTGTATATTGCAGCTGTGTATAGGCCACCCTCTGGTAATGTTACTGACTTCTTAGAAATTTTTGATAACTTGCTACAATTTTTTGGGTGAATTTTCTCTACCATTTCTGATACTTGGAGACATCAATCTTAACACCATTGATAATGATGAACACGCCAGAGAGTTTTGGGATATTTTAAATCTATACGCCTGTAGCAACGAAATAACGCTGCCTACCAGGGTGAGTCAAAAGAGTGCAACTTCAATTGACATCTGTGTTACAAATGTGCTTGCAAATAAGCTTGTATCTGGTGCGTTCATAGAGGACATCAGTGACCATCTTCCTATTTTTAGCCTGTGCCCTTTCATGCATGAAAAAAAGCCAAAGCAAACTGAAACACTTTTTTATAGAAATATAAATGATGAAACGCTGAATACTTTTAGTTGCCTTTTAGAAGAAACAAATTGGGGAGAAGTGTTCACAGAGAAAAATCCTTGTTCAGCATTTAATATCTTTCATCGGAAGTATAAAGCCGCTTATTACGCATCCTTTCCTTTAAAACAATCAAAACAGAAAAGTAAAAAAATGAGGAAACCCTGGGTAACCGCGTGTTTAGTAAAGAAAATAAATAAAAATAATAAAATATATCACGCATTCTTGCGTTCGCGTGATCTGAACGTACTAAGAGAATTTTAAAAAATGAGGAATAAAGTAAACTCGGATTTGAAGGCGGCCAAACGTCAGTATTACCAAAATAAATTTATGTCTGTTCACAATGACCAAAGGAAAGTATGGGAAGTTTTTAATACTGTGGCAAACCTGAAAGAACAGAAAAACGCAGTGAAAGAAATCCTAATCAACGGGAACGAGGTGACGGGCGTTGAAATGGTAAACGAAATGAACAAGCATTTTATAAATATCGAAAGTATGGTATCAGAAGGCAATACAAACGCCGACGTGATGACAATAACGAAGATAACAAATTCAATAATGTTCTTCCCGACAACAATGTATGAAATAGAAGCGCTGATTGATAAAATAAAGAAAGACGTAGCAGCGGGTGACGACGAGTTGAAGGCTCAACCACTCAAGTACGTAGCTAGAATTATTAGCCCTATACTATCATACCTCGCGAATAGCATGTTAGAAAGCGGTATTTTCCCGACTGATTTGAAGCTAGCTAAAGTTACTCCTATTTACAAGGGCGGTAGTAAAAAAAGTATCGAAACTTATAGGCCCATTTCTGTACTAACAATATTCTCTAAAATATTTGAAGGCGTAATAAAAAACCGCCTAGAAAGTTTTTTTCACAAAGCATAGTGTAATCTCCACCGCCCAATACGGGTTCCAAAAGCAAAAATCTACGGAGCAAGCTCTTCTCGACATAAAAGAGAAATTGGTCGCAAATATTGAAGACAAGTTAATTACACTCGGACTGTTTTTAGATTTGAGGAAAGCGTTCGACACTGTTCAGCATCCTATTTTACTCAGAAAACTAGAACATTACGGCATCCGCGGGGTCGCGCTCGCATTACTAAAAAGCTATTTAACAAATCGTCAGCAATACGTAAAAATTGACAATCTAGAATCAAATAAGGAAAAAACGCGTCATGGTGTCCCACAGGGTTCTATATTAGGTCCTTTACTTTTCCTAGTTTATATAAATGATATCGTAAGCATTTCTGGTTCCCCGGAGTTAATAATGTATGCAGACGACACTAATATTTTTTTTAGTGAAGCAACTCCAGAATGCCTCGAGGAAAGGGCAAACGCCTTGGGTTACAATTAAACACAAGCAAAACAAAATATGTGATTTTTAAACCAGCAACAAAACGTCTTACAAACTCCCTTAAGATTACGTTTGAAGGTGATTTAATATATCAAGTAACTGAGCAAACATTTCTGGGTGTGTAGTTTAACCAAGAGCTAAAATGGAATACACATGTAAGTAAACTAAAGTCAGAATTATCACGAGTTCTTGGCTGTACTTATCGAGTGGCAAGCCTTGTGCCGAGGTGGTTAGTGGAAACATTTTATTACTCCTTATATTTTTCCAAAATGTGTTATGGGATTCTTATATGGGGCACAACTACAGCATCCGATTACTATAAATTACTAATCCTACAAAAACAAAAGGTTCTACGCATATTGGAAAACTATGGGGGGAGAATAAGAGAACTGCGGACGGAACCACTTTTTAATAAATACAAGATCTTAAAGGCAAATCAAGTATATTACTACAAATTATTTCAATTCATTTATCGAAAAAGGTTATACGCCACCCCAGTCGCAACAAAAGAATTGTACCCGTTCCGTCATGTTAAAAGAAGGGAACCCTATACAAGAACAAATTACGGAAGGCAAAGCATACACTATCAAACAATTAGTCTATTAAATAACATGCCCTCTATGAACTATGCAAAATCGTTCCCTTTATTTAAAAAAGAATGTAAAGCACTGCTGGTAGGCAGCGATATAAAATTTATCTAAGCTTCTTAATCTCATAAAGCGTTATACTTTATACCTTCAAAGTTCATCCTTGTTTTATTTTATGTGCATGACTCGCCTTGTTATATTTTGCTGGGTATATACTGTTCAGTTTCCGTAAAGTGAGCGATAATGATGTTTGTTATTTGTGTGCTCCTTAGATGACTTGTTTTATCCTTTCATGTTGATTAGAATCTGTATCCTCGTTTTTTGCATCCAGTACGCATTTTTATCCTTATATACATGGCTGTTATTGTTGCATCAGTGTTATGTATGTGTGCCTCAGTTCTGTAAAAGTTTTTTTTTCATGCTGTATTATTTGGTTAGAGGGAATTTATTTCCATGTTATTTTTTATGTGTGGACTGTAAGGGACCGGTGCCACGTCAGGCTTTTTTAGCCTTTTGCACCGGCCCTTCTTTCGGACTTTGCCCGAGGGAAAACAAATAAAGAAAGAAAGAACGAAAGAAAAACAGTATTGATACAATTAATAACTTAAAAATCGACATCAAACTGTCTATCGATCAGGGATTGTTTTATATATTGCGATTTAGTTCTACAAGACATCACTGCAATCACTGTTCAAATGTGTAAACTCAAAAGCGCAACAGAGCCCCGTCATCTGCAGTTTAAAAGCGCACACAAAAGTGACCCCAAGTTCACCGCGTGTCGAGCGCCATGTTTAAAAGCGCGCACAGAGAGCCACAACGAGTCAGGCAGGCGGTTGAAGTTTTTTTCCCAAGGCCACCTCCGCCTGTTCTAGGTAGATGTTCTGAGGTGCCACAACAAATCCTCCCTCTTTGTCGGACACTAACAGCTTCATATTGTTGCGATAAAAGTGGCCCACAATGCTTGGTAGTTTAATTTCGCTCGCACGATTAGGACCCATCCTCAGTAACACATCAACGCAGTCATCGATGCATCGCGGCTTGTCATTTTCTGGAGCTCTCGCCGCGATGTCAAGAACAGTAGATAACAAGTGGGCGCCTTGCCCACTTGTTATCGCGAAAGTTATCGCACTTATTACGCGAAAAGGAAGGATGTCCTTTTCGCGTAATATTGTGACCGAAAAGGGATCTTGGCAGGGTGAAATGTCGCGGTACCTTCTGCGTCATTTGTCTGTCCTCCAACATGATGACCCATTCTTGATATCCAACTCAGAAGTAATGATTCAGCACTTGAAAGACGACTCAACCGAAACACAATATGGGTTTTCCCTAGACGTCGCGTCTCTCCGAAGGGAATATCGTTGAAGTGCTCGCGTCGGCGGCGGTCGTAGGCGACATTTTGGAGTCCGCTACGGCGTTTTCGGCTTCTCGGCGCTGTTTCTTGACGTCGCGTCTCTCTTAAGGGAATGTCGTCGAATTGCTCGCGTCGGCTAACAGTCGTAAGGGACGTTTTTGGCGTCCGCTTTGGCGTTTTCGTCATGTCGGCGCAGTTTCTTGACGTCGCGTCTCTCGGACGGAAATGTCATCGAAGTAATCGCGTCGGCCAGCGGTCTCACCGGATTTTTTGCTGTCCGCTTCGGCGTTTTCAGCTAATCGGTGCTGTTTCTTGATGTCGCGTATCTCCGAGGGGAATGCCATCAATGCTGGCGTCGGCTAGTGGTCGTAGGGGACTTTTTGGCGTCCACTTCGGAGTTTCCGGCTTGTCGGTGCTATGTTTGTTTACGTCGCGTCTCTCCAAGTGGAATGCCGTATCGGCGCTGCCGCCGCCAACCCTGCAAGATTGCGGCTGACGCTGATTGCCGCTGCGTTCAACAGATGGCGCTGTTTTTTGTAAAGGGTCTATATACCACACAGAGAATTGTTTGACACCGTCAGCGAATGCATCGACTCCAATGGAGCCCTAGGTTTTCAGAACACCTGTGGCATACAGGTCGCGTCTTTCCTAGAGCTTTTGAAGTTTTATTTATGCTCGATGTTTGTCACGTTTTCAGGAGAAACTTACATACAGAAAAAAGGAATCTGCATCGGGTCATGCGTAGCTCCCATTTTGTGTGACATTTTTCTTTCAAAGTGTGACAGGGGCATATTCCAGGGTTTGACCTCCTATCCAGTCGCACGCATATTCAGATACATGCCAAAAATAGCTGACGGAAACGACATGAACATCATAAAAAACATATTTCTAGGTCAGGCCCAAGGATTGAACTTTACCCACGAAACTCCGACTAACAACAACCTCCAATTTCTTCATACGCAACTCACCATTCAAAATGGCCACGTCTGTGGGATGTATTCACCTAGATCCAAGAAACGAATACTCCAATATGAATCGGCACACTCAAAACTAGTCAAAAGGGGCATTGCGTCTAGTTGTTTGAGCGCTGCCCTGAAAAAGTCTTGCATTCATTCAGCAAGGGAGAGCTATGACGCGCAAGTATTAAGGCTCAAGGCGTCAGGCTAGCCCACCTCCATCCTGTCTGGCATTGTTGAATGTATGATAAAACCAAACAGAACAAGCAAAAGAAGTAGAGGAAGAATTCGACCGGCGTTCGTCCCTTATATCCATCGCATCTCTCATAACTTCAAGAAAATTGCCTCTAAATATGATGTGCCGGTTGTGTTTTCAGCCCCGACAAGCTAAAAAAGCTCTGCCCCAAAGTCAACACCCCGCGCACAAAGTCTACAAATGCGGTGTTAGGCACTGCAACAAATATGTCAACTGTTGCAGCGGAGTTGTGTATTTGATCCCGTTCACCTGTGGGAAGGTTTATGTGGGACAGTCGGGAAGATGTATCAACGTAAGGCTCAGAGAACATGCGCTATCTCTAATGGCGAATTCCACTGCGCGTTTTGGTGCGCGCCGGGATCGGTTGACCAGATCCGGAATGGAGCACACGATCCGAACGGGGTCGCGCCGCCTACGGATCCCTAGTGGAACATGACCACTGCTCCGGGATCGGCGGATGCCTTCCCGTCATTCAACTGCCCCGGAATCTCCTTTCCGCGGCCGCCGCGGTCGTTTCGAAGGCGTTTTCGCAATCGCGGCGCTAACACGTTTTCGACGCACGAGTGGCAGGAATGGCTCAGGAGCTTCTAGCAAAGATTGCCGGAATACCCGTAGCGCGGCAAAACATTCTCTTCTCCTTCCTGGAAAACGAACCGGCTGTTGAGCTAAGGGGTAAGCAAGCGGCCATTACGAATTCTTCTGAGCCGACCAGGGCGAGATCAGGCGAGATGCCCCGCGAGAAAGGAAGTTACGTGTGTGCGCCGAAGGCTGGCCCGGCTGGCTTCCGGCTGAATCCGCCGAAATCGTCGGAGCGACTTTTCTCGGATCCAGATCGAGATCTGGAGCGGGAGCTAATCCAAAACGACCCGTGGAACACATCCGTCTCGATCCCGATCGCCCGTTGAAAAAGGCTCGCTCCAGAAAAGTCGATCCCGGCGCGCTCCAAAACGACAGTGGAATTCGCCATAAAATCCTCTCCGTCGGGGCATCTCGCTCTACGTGTGAGGGACTGTGGATGCGCCCCGCTACTGTCCAGCACAAGGATTCTGAGGTGTCCAGATAAGCGAATCGCGAGATATTTGAGGCTGAAGTCATTGCGACCAAAGGAGACGCCTGCATCAGTGCTCCATCGGTGACTCTGTCATCAAAAGAATTAGAGTACATGAAATATTTTCCTTAAATATTCTTAATTTGCTTTACATACTAAAAAAACCAGCTGAACTTAGGAAAATAGAATATGAAGAGAGAAAGAGACAGGCCTACCGCTGGACTACCAACTGTTGTTTAAAGGGACACTGACAGGGTATTTATGCTCGCCGAGGTTTTTAGTTGTACGTGACATATGAGAGCCCAACTACCCAGAACAGAATTTGCGGCTCGAAATTCGGTTTCTTTCCACCCGAAAACCGCCTATCAAGAACTGGCCGGTTCGAGTCTCGCTTACTCTCTTTTCCGTGGTCACGGGCCGTTTTTGTAAGGTATCGATGCGACCACCAAATTTAATCAAAGTCGTGGGTCATTAAAGGCACACAGTCAATATTAAAAATAGAAAAAAATATGAAACCCATTTTTTGTGGCTTCAAAAAAGCTGCAAATACGTTGATTGAAAAAAAAAAAGGTAGCACAGACAACCGGAAGCTTTCTGTGCGTTCACGGCGTCGTTTCGCGTATCGTGGGACTAGCACTAGCGGATGGCAGCGGACGACGGGCGTTGGACCTCTACTTCAGAACTGTCGTTCACGGTACTGGCGAATTCTGTCTTTCTTCGAAAGAGAAATTTTGGACCGATCAAAAGAACTGATATTCATCCCGTACAACACGCCCGACCAGCAAGCCGATTGCACGAAGACGTCGCCGAGCCGTCGTCCCTTCTCGTGGCTGAAGACATCGCTCGCTCAAACGTCAAGCACGAAGTGCGTACTTCGAGTTGAATACGCACGCGTACGGTTACTTTACGAGGTGCGAATGTGCCCTATGCTTGGTGCTGCTCGACTTCAAGCCGGGAGTGCATGTATTCAAGGGAAATCTTGAAATCGGCAGCAAACTTCCGACATACAGTCTACCCGCTGCATAACTACGCATGATAGAGTTCCTTCAGTAGCTCAGTGGAAAGACGTCCGCTTCACACGCAGAGGGCACGGGTTCGATACCTGGTGTGGGTTTTTTTTTTATTTTTTATCAAGCATTCTGCGCTGTTTACATTTCTTTTTTTACAATTATCACAGAAAAAAACAAATTTTTGTGTGGACGATACCTCGCTGCACTAAATGGTATGGATTCCATTTTTGACACCTGCGAACTCAATGTACAGGGTGTCACAAAAGAAAATTTACACGATATTTTTTACCGCGAAAATAAACTAGGCATCGCCGAACGCTCATTCTCCGCCCAAAGGTAGAGCTAGAGGTCACAACCAGATGCCAAAGTTTTAGCCCAATTCGATACCTTAATCAAAAGTTATAAGTGATTTTCTGACAATTTCAATGGGAAAATGAAGCCCATTATCGCCCGTTTTCGGTTTCTGGTGCCATAGAGCCCCATGTGTTCGAAAGCTCCGTCGGCCGCCATTTTCCCATTGAAAATTTCAGAAAATCACTTATAACTTTTGATTAAGGCATCGGATCGGGCTGAAACTTTGGCATCTGGTTGTGACCTCTGGCGCTACCTTTGGGCGGAGAATGAGCGGTCGACGATGCCTAGTTTATTTTTGCGGTAAAAAAGACCATGTAAATTTTCTTTTGTGACACCCTGTATATCACTTTCCACAAAATGCAAGGAGCATATGAATCGGGTAGCGTCCGGTTTCCGAGCTTTGCGTAATGGTTCTACAGGAATTGCAGCCAGCCATTGATCCCGACCCGTTGATTTTTCGGAAACTTGTGCACTCTGGCATAACTCTGGCCACTTTCAGATGCAGGACATATGAGGCAACTCTTCACGCAACATCTTGGGAGTATCCTTTTCGGAGCTGATCGCGGGAATTCACCACGGCACTCGGGCACTCAGTACTAATTGCCGATTAAATGTACAAAACAACTCATCTTGATATACAGAACAGCGAGCGGAACAAACATAACTGCAAAGGAATACCACGGCGAGCGAACGTATTTCGTCTGCTACGGTGCTACGTGCGGAAAGAGGAGGAGAAAAAAAAAAACAAATAGCATCCTCGATCACCCGCACCAGTGCGCACCGGGGCAGCGAGGTTCGCCCCCTCGTCTTCGATCAAGTGCACCGGTGCGCACCGGACGTCCTCGATCAACGGAGCGCACCCTCCCGGTGCAGCTTTTCGTTGCCCCAACGCGCACCAAGAAAATCGACGGTGCGCCGGGGTGCAGTCCCATCAGGCATTGCGGCCAGGAGCGGGAATCGAGGAGATGGCGGGAATAGCAGACGCGCAGTCTATCGAGGTGGCGACCTTGCGAAGACGAACACGCCTCGCGGCTGCACTCGATTAATTCCTCAGCTCTTCTGAGAGCGAGACGACGATCTTCTTACCATCGCCGCGATTACCGTCGATTGCTGTGGTGGCAAGGAGCGCCCGAAAGGTATGAACTTCGTGGAAAGCGTTGCGAGGTGTTTCGGTGACACCGAGGTACGGCCATTATGTGGTGGTTCTCTTTCTCGAGCAACGAATGATGGGCGCCGGCGGCATATACCTGTGGAATCGTCAGCCGCTTCGTGATCCCATCGACAATCACGTCCACGATGTTCATTCGTGTGGGACCGCCAAATCCGCGAGTCAAAAAACAGGAGAGATTGACAGCTGACGGGCACCGCGCGCGGACCTACGCAAGAAAAAACGAACAAAATGCGAGGTGACGCATGGTGGAGCTCGCCGTGGTGCACCGCCGCGGCGCAGTTTGTCTTCGATGTTGCACCGACTTCGTGCTGCACGACCGAGGAGCGCTGTGCACTGTCCAGGTTTCAGGGCGATTCCGGTGCGAGTTGATCGAAGATGCTAAAAAACGCACGGTCGGGTGCAGCCACGTGACTTCCGTCACTCACGCTATCCTCTCCACTTCTCCGTTTCGGTTTCGGTTTCGCGCAGTTGCGTTTTTTGGCTTTATTGAAAAAATACGTGACTCTGTAGCAAAATATTAATTGGGTAGTATTCCGACACCATAATGAATCGCCTGACAAAAAAAGGAAAAAAAAAAAAATTTGGGGCGTGTCAGTGTCCCTTTAATCCTTCCTCCTCTTTCTGAATCTTGACTTTGTGGTTTTTATCTGGGTTTTAAAACAAAAAAAAAGCACAAAGTCAAGGTTCAGAAAGAGAAGGAAGTATTAAACCACAGTTGGTAGTCCAGCGGCATGCCTGTCTCTTTCTCTCTCTATATTCTATTTTCCTAAGTTCAGCTGGCTTTTTTAGTATTATGCTCCATCAAGCTCAACTATACAGCCTGTTGCTTCTCCCTCTCTCTTTTTTCTTAATTTTTTTCAGTGTCATTTGTTTCACTGTTACTTTAATCATGCCCACCATTTCCTTTTGTTTTTACTAATTTACTTTTTTACCTTTTTTTAATTCTCAGTCTTTTCAGATCCTTTCACTCCTTTCTTATAAATATTTGTACCATTTAACGTTATGGTCATCTTCCGAATTAAAACGTTAGTTGCGAGTAAGCGCTTGTCCTGTGTAGTCTCCCTCTTGTCCTTGTCTTTCGCGCTTTTTATTTTCGTAATGTTTAACCAACTAGGCCAACAAATCGTTTTTTCAGCAGCACCTCGAGTGGAGCTACGTTCGCGGCAATGAGGTTAGCCTTCGCTCGGCATGGTATCCCGCGATCTCTATGAACAGATAACGGCCCGCAGTTCGCATCGGGGGATTTTGCGAAGTTTGCACAGGATTACGGCTTCCAGCACAAAGCAAGTAGCTCCAGATTCCCGTGATCTAACGGTGAAGCGGAGCGAGCTGTCCGCTCCATCCAGGCACTCTTGACCAAAGCTGAGGATCCATACTTGGCCGCGTGCCGCGTGAGAATAGCTGAGTCAGCAGCGTGCTCGACTCTCACGCCGCTGGCTGGGGTTTGATTCCCGCCAGTGCTTGTGCTTTTATCTTTCCTTTGTTTGCACGACTGTAATGTTCCAGATGACTAGAGAATCATGTTTCTTTGAGCGCCGAAACTTCTAGATACCCCGCGCTTCCAAAAAAAAGGAGCTTCACATGGCTGCTTGAGTCAGTCGTCCTGCCGTCGCCGTTTAAAGGTCTTTGTTACTTTATGCTTCTCGGTACAAGTTTGCCGCATTAAACGTTCATTTTATGTTTTTATTACTGAAGTGTATGATTTTATTCGTGACAATATAATGTTACTAGTGTTAAGTGCATTTTTGTACCATTTCATGATCCAATGTTTCTGAAATAATAAGTTTGAGCTGCGTTACATGTGCATTGCAACATAAACTATCTTTGGCATAACATCCAAAAGAGGTCTACATCTCAAATTCGGATAAAACTTTATTCTGAAACATTAGTGCATAAAATATAAGTACATGAGTGCACGCTCAAGACAGCCTTCATCGTGGCAATTGATGCACATCACTGTGATTCATATTGGTGTCATCAATTGCTATGATGAAAGGTGTCTGAAGCTTGCATTCATTGTGCTCGAATTTAGAACATAATTAATTTTCCCCTTAATATCCCTTATGTAATGCCCTTAACGGGCCCTTAAGGTGAAATAAATGAAATGAGATGTGGCATCCCTAACGAGTCCTATAGTCATCCCCAAGAGGACCTGTGGGAGGTCCGTGGAATGTCCGTGGGAGCTTCCAGGCTCATTCATTCATTTGGGATGCTTGTGGGAGCCCCCAAGGACGTCCTTCTTATCCCAAAGGTGACATCCTTTGGGCACCCATGGGGAAAATGTGCGTTGTCTGGGCTCCGTGCTCCGTGCACTTCCGATTGTCAATAAAACATATCCCAACCCCGAGTCAAGTTGAGCTGGTTCCGTTTGTCACGACAGCAATAAAACATTCCAGTGGACGACCTGCATAGCGGTCGCAACGAAAAGAAAATGCCAAACGTATAGAGCGATGAGAGCGCAGCTATCATTTGCAGGCGGGCGCGGAAATCATCGCCGTAAAAATGCCAAAGTATTGGGTCAACCTGTCGGGACGATCTTCCATTGGCTACTGTAGTAATTAGAGGCCAGGAGATAAAAATACTACTCCCCGCTGATGCACGCAGATGCAAGGTACATTAAGGCCCGTTCACACTCTTGCGACCGAGTACGACCGAGAGAGACGAGATCTGTTAAAACTTCTTAAAATTTCTTAAAGGGATACTGAACCAAGGAATTTAGTGTCCATAATAAGTGGCGCACGTTCTTTCCACGAGCCAGCAGCCGCCGGTGTGCGCGAGCACACGCAACGAAAATGACATCAAAGACCTCCATTCGCGCTTAAGAGGACAGTGAAATGCATGGGTTTCGGGCCAAAGGAGAATAAAGACAGGATTTTCATCTGTACTAGTGAATGCAACGGGCTTGTTAGACCAATTAATCACTTACCTTTTACACCAGACACCACTGTGTAGATGAAAAACTTGTCTTTATTCTCCTTTGGCCCGGTGCCCATACATTTCACTGTCATCTTAACCGCGAAGGGAGGTCTTTGACGTCATTTTTGTTGCGTGTGCTCGCGCACGCCGGCGGCTGCTAGCTCGTGGAAAGAACGTGCTCCACTTATTATGGACACTAAATTCCTTGGTTCAGTATCCCTTTAAAGGAGCGGTGCAACGATATTCAATTGGAATGTTTTTCACTTTACACGTGCTTACTGGCACTAGTGGGACTCAAGGATACTCGCACGCAACGCCACTGGCCAAGAAACTCATTACTTGCGGTGTAATTTCAAGCACAAAAGCTATCATTTTCATTCAATCTCTCCTTTGCGAAATTTGATGACGTAACGTGGGGATCGCAGTACACCCCAATGACGATATTTGAAATCGGTTCATAGATTGGACCCGAGCATTGCGTGCAGGGATTTCCCCAGACCCCCCCTCGTTTTTCCGAAGGCAGCCCCGTAATTCACAACGACTCCTATATTCGCAATGCCCCCCCCCCCCCCAAAAAAAAAAAAAAAAAAAAAAATTTAGACACCCTCCTTGATTTCAATTCCTGTGGAAACCCCTGATTGCGTGGACACTCGATTCGGGCTCGTGATAATTACTAGCTCGAGAAGCATTCGGGTAGTGGCCCGTGTCCAATCCCTGCAACGACGACAATAGCCGAGCCATAACAATGTCTGGAACTCAGCGCGTGTCCTGTGCTTTGCCAACCCCAGCGCGTGGCTATGGTCAAGATCTAAGATCTGACTTAAAGGGATTATCCGGTCAAATTTCGTATTCATGAAAACATTTAGACCTCATTGTCAATGGCTGTAGGAGCATCTTCCACGACAAATCTGAATTTTGTGTGCTTCCCTGGAGGAGTAATTGTATTTTAACCCAAGTGTGCATAAACGGCGTTTTCCTCCTCCACCTTCAGGGAAGCGGAGTTTCTGAGGTAACATCAGGCAAAGAACGCGCCGAACTGAAGTGCACTTCGAATTTTGTCCTCCGCGTGAGCGGTACGACGGGGTTCACCCTCGCTGCTGCGCTAGATTTTTTTTTTTTTTTTTTTAGAATGAAAGGGTATTTTCGTTGTGCGGTTGTCACGCTCCACACTTCTCCGCGACATTTACAGTGGCGAGTAATATGGAATGCTGCGGTGCGTCGGGAGCACTGTGTTCCCACGGAGGAATGAGGCATAGGATATGACAATTGCAAGACTGTTGTGACGTCACGTCAGGCATGGGAGTGCAGCCGTTGATACTTGCGAAATTCGGCATGGAGTTTCGTTCAATTATCCGTCGTTGATTACACTAAATTGGGGTGTCGTTTAATGGAATAAAAATGGCCTATGTTAATCATTAGGCTCCCACCAGGTAACCATCACGAAATCTTAAGAACTTCCGGTTTTCACCGGACAATCCCTTTAAAGGACCCATGAAACGATTTTCGGACTTCCGGTCAAATAAGATGGCGTTTGGGGATGCCCCTCAACTCATAGAATGTTTCCCGGGTCACGTGCGCATGACGTGCCGCGGGGTACGCGGCTTCCGGTCTTGTCCTCTCCTTAGCACTGTGGACGTCGCTACAGTGAGAGCAGACTCTCCCCTCTCCCCATTAATAGGCTGCTAAGAGCGGCCATTTTGACGGTGTGGAATGAATGCACGTTGCAAAAGAACCCTGGAAGCTGGCCATCAGCACGCGCTCATCAGTCGCGCACACAGCTATGGCCGCCAGTTGCAGGCAGGTGAACCAGGCGCACGAGAAAGAAAACGAACCACTCAGCTGCCGAAACGTGGTTTTTATATCGCGTTGATCACACCGCTCGTCCGGTAGCAGCCAGCCAACGTTGCTAGGCAGCGGAGCAGCGGGGAGGGGATACTTTGACTTACTCCGGATAGATGGCGCTGCGAAAACTTCGTGTACTGAACAATAATATAAAACTTTCGATTCATTTGTTTATGTTGGAACGAAATCATTTCTAAACGTTACCATTAAACTGAGAATATACTTGTTCAAAACCGATCTCAATAACCGCACCCGCCGTGACGTCACAAAGTTAGTTCCTATGGCCGCCGTACGTGAAGCCCAGTCAAGAAATAGTTCCTTTTTGTTTTTGCGGTTACGCAGCGCATCGCGACATTTCGAGAGAAGTGGTCGTGTTTTATGGTCCTTGTGCTAAAGTAAACCAGAAAAGGGTGATAAGGTGCACATTCTCTCGATGTTAAAATCGTTACATGGGCCCTTTAAGATCTGACTTTGGAATTTATTATTTTCCCCCAGAGGGGGACGGGCCGCTCCCGGAGGTAGTTCAATACCGGGTCAACCCTGGCGACCTCGAAGCAAGCTTCGGAGGAACACCCTTTTCAAAAATAAGTTTAATATCTTGGACCAAATAGATCCATATCAGATATTAAGCTGATAAGAACAGATACTACACTTGATCTTAGCCAAAAGGCCGAGAAGCGATACTTTCGCATGAAGAAAATTTAGCCCCACCCACAACAAGCTTCCCACGATTGCGAAGTACCTCATAGTTTAATATCGTATTTCTCGATTTCTTCAAACGAACCAATAACAATATTCTAGACAAGAATCTTGCTACAACCAAGCTAGTTCTATCCATAAGTCACATTCAATTACAAAACGAAGCCTAGAGCTATACGTTCGATATTTGTGGGTACCAAAATGTGCAGCAGCTTTATGTTTTGATGTTTCTCTGGCCAGTCTCGGGTTAATTCGACATGGACAGTTTCTTCTGCACGTGAATCGTGGTGGGAGATGTTTCGTAATTTTTATGTTAGTTACTGATATTTAGCCAGAAAAACGGGATGTGCGATCTCTCAGGAGCGGACCCACCGGAGCAACACTATTGCAAAATGTCATGCAACTCCAGCCCGCCGCTCGCCCTCTCGCGGACGGAGGAAGAACCAGAGGAGCGGGGACGGCGGCGGCGGAGGAGACGGTTCTGATCGGCGAATTCATGCGTGAATCAGTTTTAACGAAAAAAATGAGCGCGTTAAAATAGTAATTATCGTGTTTCGCCTCTCAACAGCGTTTCACAAAGGGACCGGAATGTCTAATTTTATTAGAGACTTTTCGTATATCGCATACGCTGCGGATTTTTGGGTCTTTTGCTCGCCAGTTCAATTTTTGCTCAACGTGACGGCAAACACTCCCGCTAGTAGTGTAAACCTCTAGCGTACGGTCTACGAAAAATCTATTCTTTGCCCTACGTACGAGAGAACTGGTCGCGCAACGGTATGTCGAGCGATAAACATCTGGAATGGGCTCGCGTTTTAAGGACGTTACAGGGAACATGAATTTGCTCCAAGTACTTAAACACAGGGTGTCTTTTTTTAGCTGCACCAAATTTTTAAATAAAGGGGGGAAAAGTTTTATGAATGCGGTTTTCACTGCGTGTTTATATGGCTCGGCGGACATTAGATGGGAAGATAACCATCACTATCAGTGGCGTAGTAACGGGGGGGGGGGGGGGGGGGGTAGGGGGCGGGGGGTGCCACTTATGGCGGCAATCCCCCCCGGCTTGACTGGTTCGTAAGTGGCAAAGAATGTGTAGACGCATGAGGTCACCACTCTTCCATCACGAACGTGTCTGGTGCAGAGTCGCAAAACTGGCTTGGCTCGCACAAAGTCATCGCGCACCGGCGGAAAAAACAAGCGCGGAAAGTGCGGGAGCACTCGAGAAAGAGCTGTGCCCGGGCACGCCGAGCCAACGCCACCTAGTCTACGCCAAACCCAGCGCAACACGACGCTGGCTTGCGCCGACCACGGCCGGACTGCGCCGAGACAGCAAGAGAAGGCGCCAGACGAAGAAGAAAGAAATCACACGAAAGTCTTACACGAAGGGAGTCGCGGGGAGGGGGTAAACGTGTTGGGTAAACTCTCAACGTGTCGTCTCCCTCACCCCGGACTCGCACCCATGGCTGTCCACCCGTGCCTGCGATGGGAGGGTACGGAGGTGGAGCAACACCTCCTAGAAGACAAGGCCGTAGCGCTCTTCTCGTGACGTCGCGAAAGAAGGCCATCGGGGGCGCGCGTCGAAGCGAAGGCAACGCGCGTGGATCGACCGTCGTAACGCGTTTTTAGTCACATACGCGTGTCTTATTAGCTAAAATGAAAGCTGCAGATATATCAACGGGTCTCGAAAATATTTTATTACGCAGGCAATATATTACACCGCTAAATAATCGGTATGAATTGGTACGAAGTTGGCGTATAAGAGAAAACATTGAGTCACGCAATTATTGCTGTAGGAATGCATATTTTACACAGAAATACTTCGACAAAATGGCGATACATGCAGTGATTGGACACAGCAAAACAGATCAGTTAAAAATCTGGTAGACGTAGTCAACGCGGACACGGCTATACAAATGTCACTTACGATCATGTAGGCGATGTTATCGCGTGCAGTCACTGAATTCTTGCATCATACCCCGGCCAGATGGCAAAAGTAATGTAATTTCGATCGAATTACATTATGGGGTCGACAAATCAGCTTGCGACGATCGTATAATCACTCAACACCGCGAGCTGATTAAGTCCCATATCATTTAATGAAAATATATTAACTTTTCCGTGTGGCAGGGGTACTAAACAAACTATTTGCAGTGAACTAATTTACTCCTCCCTATGGGCTCGAGCTGCCTGAGAACAAATAATCTTATTTTGCATACAATAATACTATTATCTTAATACAGTTAAAATTCTAGTAGAAAAGCGGTAAAGGCAATAACGTAACATTAGTATAAATAAACACATAAGCACAAACAACGCACTTTGTATAATAACACAAACTTGTTATTCACCTTCCAGTGAAAACTATAATATTACCACGCATATTTACAAATGTCGACGCAACCACACACGGATAACGACAAACAAAATGTCATTCTATCACAAAAAAAAACAACAACACTGCAGCACTTTATTTGCGTCCCACATGACCAAGAAAGCCCGTAAATAAGTTATTTCTCACCTATCGATCGTATCCATACGTCCCACAATATCTGGCACGAAAACATTTGAACACAAACTTTAAGTCTCTCTCTGTCAAGAGAGAGGTCTATCGATAATCGACCAGTGTCATCGTTGACTAGTTGCCACACGTCACTCAAACCGTAGCAGGACTTGTTCCGCGAATCTACGTAAATGCCGTAGTATCAAGCGAACACAAAAAAAAACTACCCGAGACTGCGGTGACGACAAAAAAAAAAAATGACGGGTAGGAGTATCGAAAGAACCACACGCACACGAGAGCAGCGGCCGCAGTGTGGGAGGCTTAACGGCGTCGACCCATCTCTAGCTCGCGTGCGCCCCCTGCGACGATTACTGGATTTTTTTTTTCGGTTCCCTTCTCTTCTGAAAGTCTCAGCGTTCCTTTTTAGACAGTTAGCAGCTCACACACAAAGTAAATTTACCAGAATCGGAGCCCGTACGAGGGAAGAAAACGTCCCAGCGGACCGGTTGATTCGAAGTGTGGTGAACAGCGGGATTGCACGTAGTACCGCGGTTACGGGGATAATCATAAATATAAAAAATTGGTACTTTCAACCTTGGTAGCGCGTTGTATATTATGTGTATATTATATATATAATAAATTGTACAATACTGCGCTTTTAAAACATATATTAATGTCGGATAAACGCTCACGAACACCCCGCGCCGCTCGACAAGAAACGTTTTTTTCACGTCGATGCCCAGATATTTTTCTCACGTAGTTGCGCGATGGACTTCCTTCTCCGACATTGTGACGTAACGACTCGGAGCGCTCTGGCCTTCTCTTCTAGGAGGTGTTGGGTGGAGGAGGAGAGAGTACGTAGGAGGAGGGGAGGGTACAGAAGACGAGGAGGGGAGGGTACGGAGGAGGAGGAGGGAAGGGTACTGAAGAGGAGCACGGTATACCGCAATACCTCAAGAGTGGCACTCTAATTTCGCATTATAGAGATTTCTAAACGTCTTTCATTTTTTTAGGGCGCAGCTCTTAATCGTACCAACCCACCGTAGGGACGTACCGTTTAGAAGTCTGGCACTCTGAAACTATTATGTTTTCTTGATTTTTTTACTACCCAGCTATGCGGAGAGTCAAATAAAAACACAAAAAGTTGTATGAAAGTAAGAAAAAAATATAGAAAAGTAAAATAAGGATTAAGAGAAATATAGTAGATTTTTATTCCGCGATGAACATGAACAGACTTTAAGTCGCACTGAATAAGCTGATGCACTTTACCCACAGAAGTCGGATCTATTTCAAGATACGCGTATTCATTTCAGATACAATTCATAATGCGACTTTTGGATATACATATAAGAGAAAAACAATTATATGTTGCTCTTTTAAGACGTCATCAGAACTAGCGCTTAAAGGGGGCGGTAAAACAATTTTTGTACTTTGCGCGAATACCTCTCATACCCACGTCAGACGGGAAGGTAAATGTCATTTTGATCGAATGTCATTCATCGCTCGACGAATCCGCCCGTGATGCTATTGTTCTGCACGTGACGTATTAAACATTGGCATAGTTCTCATTTTGCTTAAATCTCATTTAACGTGCCTGTCTGACAGGGGTATTAGAACAGTGGTCTCAAACTCATTTGAGTGCTTATGGATTGGACACGGCAACTGCGTGAGCACTCGACTTCGGCTCGTAACACTCAATGCCTCGGCGGACACTCGGGTCGTCGCTCGTGTCCATCCACTGCGGTGTTGAGAATAGCCGAACTCTAACAATTCCTGGAGCCGTGTTCTACTTTCCCAACCCCAGCACTTGGGTAGGATTGGCACAAGGCCACGTGGCCACTTGTTCTGGCTCCGATTTGAGATCGATAAACGATGCTTATAGATATTTCTCGAATTCTTTTGGCGACTGCCCTTTGCCTAGAAAGAAAGGGGGATCGGTGGCCGAGTGGTCTAGCGCACACCAACCAGCTCGGAGCACGTGGAGCGAAAGCTCGCGCTGCAGAACCCAGGGATCCTGGGTTCAATCCCCACCCCTGCCCGTTTCGATCTGGATGAGCCTCGTACCGGCGTGCGGTCGTGTATCACTACTGCGTGGTGCACGTTAAAGAACCCTGGCTAGCGGTTGTACGGCACTGGCTAAATTTCTCATCTACAGCTGGGAGACTCGTCGCCCGTTGAGGCAGACCAAGTTCTAGGCTGTATAAACACACACACACACAACCCCCAATTTTAGAAAGAAAAACTAAGTCAAGTTTATTCAGTTATTAACGTTAGGGAGTGATTTTAAGTAGTATTTGGCGAAGGTAGAAAAATCGTTTCGTGGCTTTTTTTGATGGTGATAATTATTTTATATTTTTTGAAGGCAAGAATTCCGAGCTCTTAACTTTATGTTTGGCAGTTGCGCCTGTTGATCGAGAGATCACGCAGCCGAGATGCATCCCTCAACGAATAGCTCGCGCTTGCATTACAAAAAGCTGGAAAGCAAAACAAAAGACAAATGAACACGGATAAGTATAAACTATGTGAATACGTTAAAAGAGCGGAGCTACTTTTTGAGCAAAAATGAATCGACGACACGAGATCACTATGGCGCATGCCATGTCTAGCGCTCCAGACATGGGAACCGCGGGACTCGAAGCTGATTGCCCACGGGCCGCGTGTTTGAGATCCCTGGCTTAGAACGAATCCCTGCACGTTTATGACCATTCAAACACGCGTTCGTTTTCCTCCGCACGAAACGAACGTCGCAGAAAAAAAAAATGAAAAAAGAACAGCGTTCATTCCCTCAACTCCCAGTCAGAACAAGCGGCCAAGTGATCTGGAGCCGATGATACGACGCCAATGTTGATCATAGCCACACGCTGAGGTTGGCAAAGCACAGGACACGCGCTGAGTTCCAGACATTCTTAGGGTTCGGCGTCGTCATTGCCGCGATTGGACACACAAGCCACTACCCGAATGCTTGTCGAGCTATCGATTATCACGAGCCCAAATCGAGGGCTCGCGCAATGCTCGGGTTCAATCTATGAGTCGCAGTCACAATATCGTCACTGGGGGACCAGGCCGACACTACAACCCCCACGCTACGTCATCAAGCTTTGCGAAGAAAAGACCAAAAGAAAACGCTCGCTCTTATTCTTGAAATCACACCGCAACAAAGAGGTTTTTCGGTCAACGGCAATGACGTGCGAGTATACCTGGGTCCCACTAGCGCGAGTAAACTTGTGCAAAGTGAAAAAAAAAATGTAGTAGCACCGCCCATTTGCAACGATTTTAATGTTGAAAGCATGGGCAGTTTGTATTTTTTGTATTGTTTATCCAAGCACAACGAATGACATGGAACAAAACGTTGAATAACTGAGGAAAGTGCGCAATAACTAGAAAAAGAAAAGAAAAAAAGAACCGTGCACATCTTGCGACGGGGCCAAAAGGGCGACTGACTCGATGCAGCCAAATCATTGGACAGCAGTGAATAATAGCTCGATCCATCCATTCAGTGATCCAGTGCCAAATAATGAAACGCCAGCCACGGCTTAGAGTCGGTCCGCGGTCCAACTCGGGAAGAGACGAGGTGACATGTCGGCTTCTTTAGAACAAGATGAGCGCTCTACCTTTCCTCCATGTCACTACGAACATAACTTCTCACGCGAATAAAGCCATACGCAAAGCCAACAGTCACGCAATGCTAATGAACAATTCGGGCCTAGGAGAACTCGGCCCAGACGTCACAGGCACTTTGACGAGTTGGCCTATCGGACGAGTTTACTTACTTGAATCCCGGAGAAAAGCTCACCGGAGAAAATCTCACCGGAGATAAGCTTACCGGAGAAAAGCTCACCGCAAAACCGGCGGATGCGGAGAAAAGCTCACCGGCCATTGAGCGTATGCGGAGAAAAGCTCACCGATTTTTTTTCTTCTTTTTATATGAAGGCTGTTGGATCATGCGTAACATATATGAGTTTATTATCATTAAAATTCGTCAGCTTTGTAAAAAAGAATATGTCCTTTTTTGTAATATTTCTTAAGCTTATTTGGGTATATTGCTCCCAAATTAATAATTGCGGGCGAGTGTTTTCCTGTGAATTACTCTGTAGGCAACGAAAGTCCAACTCAAATTTTCATGAACTTGAAGAACAGGAAAAAGTTCGAAAACTTAATAATGTCTGCCTAAAACCTAAAAATCAAAACTGTAAATGCCGAAAATCCGAAAGTGCATGCGCAACAACGCGGTGCCTGAAATTCTCTTTGAAGCTTTTGTTAACCTTTGAAAATAGGACAAAACAGTCAGTAGGATATCGAAAGTTTTTTCTTTCACGGAGAAGCACGTTTTCTAGCCGTTCATGCTGGTGTTTCCACACGTTGCCTTTGTGTAATAGTGACTTTCTATGGCGAGCCACCCATGACCTTCAGAGCTGCACACTGGCACCATTGTTACTCTTCTGTAAGGCAGCAAATTGGGCGAGTTGGTAAACGTTATACATGATAAAAACCACTCAAACGACGACGACAGAGTGAAGACAACAAACACGACAGGACGAATCTGTTCTCGCAACTAAAGCTTTGTTAGTGAAATCAACAGAAAAAAAAAACAGCGTAGCCGACACTGATTACATCAACAAACACCTTATCTATTAGGCACTACATAATATTTGAAACTGAAACGGTTCACACACCGCTATTCATATTAGCTCGCAGAGAACAAACATCTTTATTTGACAGAGCTACCGACGGCACCCTGCCAGTTCTCAATAAATTGTTCTCTTTTTTACCGGTGTACGCTGTTCTGATTTTATACTTGCGGCTTCATTAATATACAGAATTGTTGATTACTAATTTCTGATGAATTAGTAAATATGCCCAATGAACTTCAAGAATATTGCAAAAAAGTGGACATATTGTTAATGAAGTGACGAATGCGAATTATGTTAAATTGCAATGTTTGACGCAGAATCCGCTAAGCTAAAAAAAAAAAAAAAATCGGTGAGCTTTTCTCCGCATCCGCTCAAAGGCCGGTGAGCTTTTCTCCGCATCTGCCAGTTTTGCGGTGAGCTTTTCTCCGGTGAGCTTATCTCCAATGAGCTTTTCTCCGGTGAGCTTTCCTCCGCCGCCCCTCATACGAGTACTTGATTTTTTTTTATACACCGGGACGAGTGACTTGGGTTCCTTAATAGAATTAGTCAATATCTGAAACAGTGAGCGAACTAAATTTAAAGACATACATTCCTGAAAATCTCACATTGACTTAAAATAAAGCAGCAAATAAATACATGTGTTTGTGATCATACATTGATTTATATTCTGAGAAACAGAAACCACAGGGTACGCATGAGAGTGTATGCTTGACCGTAGAACATATTAAAATGCTAGTGAATCATGAAACTAAATCTGGCTTCATTTAATTTATACAGATTATACAAATGAAATAGATAAACGAACTTTATCCGAAAGTGTTACGTTTACGGAAACGAGCGGGACTACAAACCAACCCCCCCCCCCCCCCCCCTCCCCCCCGTACGTCAGCCAAATCCTGTTTGCCCACTTAGCCATGGTGACCTAGTTTCCAAAATCCCCCTTTTGTCCCCACCCCGAAGTCGATACAAAGAAACCATCTTTCCTCTCTGCTCGGCCAGAAGGAAGAGTGAGAGGGTACCGGATCCTATAGCTGAGACTACGTTACCCGACGGACCAATCAGCCGCCTCCCTCTTATCACCTGACCCGGCTCTCCGCGCGTGGGTATGGCCGGGAGCGTGATGACGTCGCCAAAGAGACGCATATGAGTAGTCCTATGAGGACGTAGCTTCCACCGCAGTATCAGCTTAGAGGTGAATAAAGTTCTCCCTCAAAAAAAAAAAAAAAAAAAAAAACATTTGCTGCTTTTCGTTATATTTTTTTTATTTCTCCTTTTGCTGGTTCCGGAATCCCAACTTCTGTGAGCAGATACTGGGGTCATCGCACAAAGACATCTCTCAAATGCGTCAAAGTGCAGTGAAGATTGCACGCTCCGGATATTGTCACCTTGTATAACCAAATAAATATTGCTCTACAAAAAACAAAACAAAAAAACATTCGGATTGTGTGAGATTACCGTTATGTTAAAAAAAAAACAAAAAAAAACGTTCCTACATAAGCTTTTTTGTTCTTCAAAAATAAAATATATTTTGCACACCACCCGCATGTCTTCGTTTTTTCCGGCCTTCCTTCTGCGTATATATTCTGTGAATTCCGATGAAATGCACCCCTTCCAAGTCAAGTCCCTGGAGAGGTAAGCGAAATTAGACTTTCTGTAGATTACAATCTTAGCCTTTTTCTTAATCTCGTTTCTATTCATATATAATGTTTATTTCTCAAATTAATTCATAAATTCCCGCCAGGCTTTTCCCAGCTCTCAAATCTCTGGGTCATTTATGTCTTCTCACTCATTTATAGAATGTTCCACCTACTGGGCAGTTGAATTGAATTGAAACACCTCACTTAACGTGATTTAGTTATAACGATCATAATGTGATGGCTCAGGTGGGCTGGTGTAGATTTACCATTTTCTTGAACCACCTGAGACTAAGGCCTTACCTGAGACTGGGTGGAGAGCTAAGGACCTTCTAGTTCTCCACCCAGCCTCTGATGATTCACTCTTCACTGACCCGCGCCATCTTCTGCGAAGTTATTTTCTCACGTTGTGAGATGATTTCCATAATTTGCCTAGGAGACTAGTTTCCTTTCAAGGCGCGTGACAGTGGAGTAAGCGTTTTCCGATTGCGGGCCTTTGAGGCTGTTTAAATTTAATTCAAACAGATATTTAGAAAAGAAAAGTGAGAGTTCGACGAGTGCTGTTTTCACAATCTATTCATCAGGCACGGTGGACATTAGCTCAACTGACGATCGTCATGCTAAAGTTTACTAATTAACGACACTTTGTTAATTTAACATTTTAATAATTGGTATTAGAATCCATTCTTAAATTTCACTCTTAACGACATTTAGTACTAGAAACTAGACCAATTGAAAGCATTTGACAAAAAGGTCATGCTTTTTAGATAAGAATCGATGATTTTTTCTTTGTTTTTTTCGCCCGATTGAAAAACTGCGTGCCAACAGAGCGTAGCAAGCCCTGCCCACAATGAGGCTTGGACGGTTTACGCGGTCGTTTCAGTCATGTCGTCACTTTTGTCATCTGCGTACTTACCAAGCACATATGTTGCCAGAATAGTGACGACGTGATTGAAACGACGACGTCATCCTTCCAAGTGTCTTTGTGGGCTAGATTTGAGCGTGCGAAAAAACGCGAAAATTGATCGTACGGCATTTCGCATTGCTATATCACCACGGGGATTCTTAAGTTATCTTTGCGGCGCAAAAACAGAACAGCGACACTGCCTTGTTTTCCGGATCGACCTGGGCATACGAGCATTTTTAAAATTTGGTGTCGCGTGGCAGAAACTCGTAAAAGAAAAGAATTAAAAAAAAAAACACCTAATGAAACACATATTGCGCGGTGGGACCAAGACAAACAGAAGGCTTCAAAAGACGAAAGTCACGGCTTCTGAAAATCCTTCCCGAATCCATAGTCACCGAAACTAATTTCGCGATAATATTGTCATTCATGCCGCCCGTTCAGTTTTCGCGGCAGCACAGGTGCTTAACACAGCGCTCTCGTCTGCAGTACCGCTATACTGCAGCAGCTGAGACGCGCGTAACCTCATCGTTTTTTTTTTTTTTTTTTTTTCAGATGACCAAGCCCACGGACGAGGACCGGGGTTCGCGGGAAGGGGAGGGACTGCACGGGTGGCTGCCCAAGGTCACCCAGGATCTCCCGATCGGGAGGTGGACCCGGGGTTGGCGAAGTTCGTCGGGGATCACTGGGGCTCTGAGGGTCGCTCGGAACGGTGTAAGGCCGCCACAGTGGACTACCCTCGTCCGCGGTTCTCCTTCGCCACGGTCCGGGATCTCAACTCGGAGATGCGGGACCTGGTCAAGGGGAAACGGAACCCGGACGGTTCACAAGTGGGGCCCTTCACCGCTCGGGACCAGGCACTCAAGGAAACCCAGCTCTGCATAACGTCCGCCATGGGGCCACTCGTCTCCCTCCTGGAGGTATGCCTCGAGGGGGAGACCCTCAGGAGGGAGGCGGTGGCTGAGCGCCTTGGGGCGACATTTTCTCAGATGGTGCGGCTCTTCGCGATGGTCATCCGCGGGCGCCGCGAATGTGCCATCGCGAGAGTTGCCCCAGAGCTTCGCCACATGGTGGCGGAAGACCCCGGGGACGAGGGTTCTCCGAAGCTCTTCGGGGAGTCGTTCCTCGTGAAACTCAAAACGAGGAACGAGACCCTGAAGGCGCTTCGCGAGGCAGAGCAGCCCCCTCCGAAGGGCCCGAAACTTCGCCACGGGGCTCACGTCCCGGGAGAGCCATCGACAGCCTTTTTACGCCAGGGGGACCTTCTCGTACAGAGGACACCGACGTAAGTCTGAACCCTTGCCTTCTGACAGTAAAAAATTGCATACAGTTCACTTCCCAATTCTAAAACCTAGTGTTCCTGACCCTCGGGTTTCGCCGTGTCGCGTGAACTGCCAGTGTCGCAGAGCACGCGAGCTCGGCCGCTGTCCAGTGCGAAGAATGTGGAATCACGGTTGTCGGAGCGGCGTCTATCGCCGTTCCAATCAGGCAGGAGCGCGTCATGTGAAGCGAGGAAACGAGCAAGCCAGCGGATAAGAAAGGACGCCCGTCTGCACTGCGCGGTTCTTGGTCACTGCCGTAATCAAGCTTTCGTGATATCGACCTCCCAACTTTACACCACCTTCCAAGAGCTGATAAAGACAGTTTTACGTCAAAACTGGAAGGGTCTGCTACTGCACATGAAGAAGCGACGGGGAAAACTCAGGGTCGCGGTCGGTTAACTGGCACGCAAGCTTGACAGGGCAACTAAACGTAGGGTTGAGGGTGCTGCCAGAGGGCTATTTCTATGAGGCATCTCATATTCTGGTACGTGAACACCTTACAGGGAGGCACGGACCAGATCATGATATCGAGAGCGACATCACAAACGGTGATGTCGCCACTGGCGGAGATCCTTGCAGCGGCAGATTGGTTCTTGGACAGGACGTTTAATCAGTTTTATTTGCGCCCCCTTACAAGAATGATCAAAGTTGAGTTCATAATGTATTCTACAAGAATACATATTGTAAGGGACACCCGGGGCGAGGTTTTGAGCGCACGTACCAAAGCTTTGAACAAGCAGTTGTGAACTTGACAGTAAGAGTGACATGGACTGAAGTATAAATACCAGTTCTGACGAATTGTGTTTACCATTATATTGAGCGGGAACTATGCGGAGCCTATGGAAGCACTTACCATTAAGTTCACGCACCCACCACTTCCCACCCAAACTATGTAACCCCCTCTCTCCTCATTACAGGACAAGGGACCTCCTGGGCCTCCTGGCGTAGGGAGTGAGGAGCCGCGGCGGCTCCCTTTTCCCCCAGGGGAAAAAAAAAAGAATAAATGAATTTATTTCAATGAACGCTGGTGTCATGCACTCCTTGGCGTCAACCTGCTGTCATCTGCCTCCAGAACAGCTTTGAAACGCTGATTTCGGTTTCGGAACTTGATGCTTTCATCACAATTAATTTCTTTAACCAGCTAATCGGTTCAATTTTCACATACCACAAAGGCGGCGCCACCACCAAACAAACATGGCGCCAGGGAACAGGTCGCGTCGGCTCAACCGAGCCGCCTGAACGGGTGGCGCACAATTTAACAGATTTTCTTTTGTTTAATGCCCAATTTTATAGGTATTTGAACTGCGACGGTTAAGTGTAGCCGGTGCACATAAACTTGCAGAGCATAGTTCTGTTTTCGGTGTTATTTGTTCGTTTCATGTCAAACTTTCGTTTCGGAGATTACGTTCAAAACCGAAACTATGGGCTCCGGAGAGATGGTAATAGACTTTAATCAGTTTTGATCAGCTAAGTAAAGCGGCAATGACTACAGAATTGTTCCACCGAAAGTAATTTTCAGCTAACTCGCATGCCTCGACCATGCGACTTATCTGTCCGCGAAATCGAGCTTGTGTGCGTATTCGCGTTTAAGAAACATCCAGTCGGCTGCTGGGTCAGCAACACAGGCAGAGGAAAATTACGAAAATTAAGCAAGCGCTTCTTGAGCCAAGGAGCATGTTAACCCGCTGGCGCCAGCTAAGCAGCTGGTACTCGTATTTCAATTATGGTTTCAGTAGCAATCGAGAAGTCATTATGACGAATATGCGTGTTATGTATTATATTCTGTACTATAGTAGGTTACCAGTCAAGAAGCTAGCGGCAAATGCCCCTCAAAGGGAATCGTATATCCCTCCGCCACCTCCGCATCGAATAGCCTCCCATCGTTTCCGTGACGTTGTGGCCAACGCGCGAGGAGGGTCTTGCCTTTCTGTACATATTTTCTTTATCTTTCGACTTTGACTTAGCATTGTGGAAGCTATGAGAGGGATATCAGAGTCTTCCCCCTCCGATGGAAACAAAGACGACTTTCGGGGATTAGCTTCCCCCTCCGATGGATACAAAGGCTGCTTTCAGGGGCTCGGTTCCCCCTTCAATGAATAAAGGTCACTTTCTTAAAAAGTGGGATCGGAGACAAGTTGTCATCACTCTGTAGCCAATATCTATCCATTGAAGCGGAACAAGGAGCGTTTCCAGTGAACTCTTCTTTCGACTGCGGTGGGATTTGAAACCGGCGCATCACGCTTGTGGGAGGAGCTTCTCCTACCTTCTTAACTTGTAACCGACTATAGAAAGTATATTCTTCGGGTTGAAATATGAGCTTAGTTAACTAGCTATTAAGTAAAGTGCTGTATAAAAGTATATTTGACAGATAGAGAGATACTACTTAATCTCAGCCAAATGGTTCTAGCCGGTAGCACGGAGACGAATGCGGACAGACTGAAGAGAGTCTTCATCGGAGATTCACGCAGAACCTCTCTGCATTAAACTTGACTTCGAATCTTGAACGGAGGAAATGAGTATTTTTTGTGGCCGGTCAACCTGAGCAATGTACACGCATATTGCTGCTGGCTTCGACGGGGGTATTGCCGCGCGCGCAGCTTGCCAAGTAGGCAGCGCGCGCGTGGCCTAACGGTTATAGTGCCTGCCTCCCACGCGGAAAGCCAGGGTTCGATTCCTGGCCGCGGGGACGCCTTTTTGTTGACATCCAATGTAATGTTCTGGTAAATTCGAGAACCGTGTTGCTTGTTCGAGTTTAGAAAGTTCTACACGCCGAACCTTCTACGCCGATTATTCCAGAAGCCTACGCGTGTACATAAGGGGCTTCGCGTGGCGAGCCAAGTCAGTTTTCGCCCCAGCGTTCGACTCTGCTCTTTCGCCGACTTCGACGCCCGCGACGCTCTACTGTTATCCTTTGTTTCCTTCTTTATTTTGGGCACAAGTTCGCCCGATTAAACGTTTAGTTTACTCAGTTATTTGCCGCCTCATCACTTGTCATTCGTGACAGTATAATATTAATATTGGAGGCGCGATAGATCATATAATGCCGTGACGGCTTCTAACTTTGCGAGACGCGTCCCCCACCTTTTGAAAGCAGACAATTTCCCTCATGAATCGTATGCAGCGAGCAGGTTTTCCGGAATCAAGTAATTGCGAAATCAACCCAACTCCTTCGCTGCGGTCCAGAGGCTTTTTCGGCGAAAAGCAGCCAAGATGAATAGCCAACGCACCGACCGGCCATGGTGGCTCAATCTTCAAGCTAATTGAACATCACCAAACTCAAGAAAAGCAGCTATCGAACCTTCCCATTCACTTGACTGCAACATGGGTGTTCCCTCCAGTGAAATACCTCGTCTGTCGTCCTCAGTCCACTTTTCTACATCCTTAAAAAGAAACCACTTACCAGTTACCAAGCAGTCGTCACTTTGAATGTGATTCGAGACAGACCAGAAAATCAAAACATTTTTCCGTGATTCCAACCCCATTCAAGAAATCGAAAGCACGCGACCGTGTGTTGTGGAGTGAACGGGCTTTCAGACACGTGATGGAAAGAAACAATCTACTGAGGCTTCACCACACTAATGAACGCTCAGGCAAACTTAAGAAATTTTCGGACCTTCGTCAAATTACATTGTTCGCTACCGCGCCGACAACACGTGTCCGCGAAAGCCACCAGAGACGCGGAGGGGCGTGAAGCGACCTGTTCCGGCTGGTTCCCACTTTTTCCACTTGGTGGCGTCCGTTTTGCTGGAGTCGCGAATAGGAGAAATTTTGACCTAAAGTAAACTTTATGGGCGAGATTATAACTCCAAGCAACTGGAGAAGGTTATATGTGTCCCAGCCACTTCTACGTCCGTTTAGCGCAGCTATTGTGAACAATCAAAGGAATTCGCTATTGCCGGGCAATATCAACGAATCTCTACGAAAGCGATGTCGTTTGACTATTCCTAACTACACATCAAGGTTGATTTAAAATCCGAAAGTGTACATTGGCCTGTTTATCCCACATTAAGCGAAGACAAAATATGTAATTCTGACTTTTTAAAATTAATAATCGAAACCGATTACTTAATAGATTCAAGGATACCCATCAATCGGGTTAAAAACTTTTATTCGACGATGGCGGTTAAAATCTTTTTGAGAATCAGCTGAACGCGGACCCCACTATTTTTGGTAAAATGTGGTCGCGGCTCGCACTGTTGAGACTGCAAAGTTTACGCCCCGTTGTCACGTGACGTGAAGTCTCTCGTTGCCTTCGGGGTCTGCTCTGACGTTGTTCTCACCGATTGCAAGCCAAGGGTTTCTTCTCTTGGACTTAAGTGATGTCGGGATCGTGGACTTTCAAAATTGATAATTTGGTTTAACATGCGCAAAATCGACAACATAGTTCGAAGTTCTTTCGTTCTCAAAACTCGATGGCCTTTGCCGTTTTATACCCGTGCCACACGGGCAACTCGAATGCCATTTACAACGAATGACATTCGTGTGATCGACGAATCGGCTCGCGATCTATCGCGCTGTGGAACGCCCCACGTTTGGAGTGTCGCGCGCTGATTGGCCGATCGTTCAAATGTCATTCGTTGTAAATGGCATTCGAGTTGCCCGTGTGGCACGGGTATTACTCTATAGATGACCCACCTCTGCTCTTTCTTCACTCGATTCCTCCACATCGCACCGCTCTCAAGAAATCTTCGATCTAAAAAAGAAGAAGCGTTGCTTTGTATGTTTATGCAGCCTTGATGCTGGTACGCCTTTGAATCCGTGCGGTAAGGGATAATCCCCCAAAGCCCCAGAGGCTGGGAGAAAGCACAGAGCCCCCTCCTTTGTTCAGGAGCGCTCCAAGGCTGTCGGGGCGAGTTAACTCAATAATCCCTCGATGGAGGCCACGTTGGCGACCCCAAGGCGCCTCTCGCTCTGCTTCCGGGCTCAGCTGACCGGAGCCACCCGGCGACGACGCTCCAGGGCGTTCACCTGTGGCGGTCGAACTGAAGGGCGAAGTTCGTCTCGGAGCCTTTGACAACACTAATGGTGAATTCCACTCGTAGATCCGGAGTGCTTTCCAAAATCCGCGAGGGAGGCGAAATTCCGCTCCGTGGGACCCGCTCCGAATCGACGAGGGGAAGATAAACTTGCATTTTTGAAGCGACCTCCCCGACACCCCTCCCCACCGCTTCCCCCTCCGCCGTTCAAAATGGCCGCCACTCGAACTTGACAAGCCCACCATCGCCTCAGCCGACTGATTTTTCCGACGACCAGTGACAACTGTCACTGCTTAGCTGCAGAAATAACACGCGACACAGGCCGGGCGAAATTATACGTACCACGGAGCCCATGTCACATATAACGAAGACGTCCGCGGAATTCGGCACCGTCACATACCTTTCGGCCGCCTCGAAGCGGCGGGGCACGGACAGCGATTGCCAGCGGTGGAGTTCAGATTTCTGGTACGACTTTAATAAACACAGAGGTAACAAACCATCACTTGCTCGGTCGTTGCCTAATCTCTTCTTGCTTTATTGCACGGGAAAACGCCGGCGGAATGCAGTGTGAAAAGATAAACAATCATTGGCTGCAAAATGAACAGGCCTAACCTTGCGTCTGCCTCCGGCTTTTCTGTCGTTCTTTTTCTCGTTCTTCCTTTCACGATCACAGATGTAAGCGCTTATGATTTACCACGCTCCACGGTCCCGGCTTTGTATCCCTGACCTACGCGAGGTAGAAGCGTTCGAGCCGTCACAATCCCGCGTAAACAACCGACGCACCCGAACAGATCCAACTCGACGAGCCGACGGGCCCGCCGACCTCCAACCTCACCGCGCATGCGCACTGCCGATTTAGAAGGAAATCACGTGGGCCACTCTGTCAGATCTACGAGCGGAAGATGACCAACTCGAGCCAGATCTGCGAGCGGAATATGCGCGCTCCAAATGGAGCGTTTTTGGCACGCTCGAGATCTGCGAGCGGAATCCACCATAAATCTTTCCGTCATAAATCTCTTCTAACTCGGCGACAACATTTCTTAGAATTTCCGGGGAGAGGAGGAGAGCCCCCCGCGCACAGCTTTATTGAGTGCTCGAAATGGGAGAGGGAACGCGTGCCTGTACCCTCCACTGCATCGCCAAGAAAAGTTGTTGCGGAGTGTAGTCACGCGATAACTTGCGACCAATCTCCGCTGGAGGCGTCCGCCATCAAACTGCAAACGCTTCCCATGATTTGAGTTGAACCCTCTCTACAATTTAGCCTCTCCGCCGGCGTGCTCCTTTCCTCTTATGTCATCACTCTAAGTATTAATTATAAAGGCAATTTGTCTTGTTTACAGACGTTAAAAAAAAAAGCTGTCATAACGCGTCTTGCTCTCTTAAAGGGATACTGAACCAAGGAGGGTAGTCTCCATAATAAGTGGCGCACGTTCTTTCCACGAGCCAGCAGCCGCTGGTGTGCGCGAGCACACCCAACAAAAATGACGTCGAAGACCTCCATTCGCGCTAAAGATGACAGTGAAATGTATGGGCTTCGGGCCAAAGGAGAATGAAGACAAGTCTTCCATCTACACACTGGTGTCTGGTGTAAAAGGTAAGCGATTAATTGGTCTAACAAGCACGTAGCTTTCACTTCTAGAGATGAAAAGCCTGTATTTATTCTCCTTTGGCCCGAAGCCCATGCATTTCACTGCCCTCTTAAGCGCGAATGGAGGTCTTTGACGTCATTTTCGTTGCGTGTGCTCGCGCAGGCCGGTGGCTACTGGCTCGTGGAAAGAACGTGCGCCACTTATTATGGACACTAAATTCTTGTGTTCAGTATCACTTTAATGGCGCACAAAACAAACACTACAGTCGCGGTGACAGACCAAGAGCGCAGTCGAAGCTCCGCCTCCAACGCGAGCTTTCTCGTCTTTAAAGCGGAAGATTGCTCACGCACCTACACGCAGCCAAGGCGCTGAGAGACAACGAGCGCGTGATGGAGGCACTGACCGTAAAATGCCACTGACAAGGCCGCAATGCCATTGAAAGCTTTTTTTTTTTTGGTGTGTGTGTGTGTAAAGACAAGAAAAACATTTCCGTTCTGCGACGTGCCAGGATCGTTATAAAAGCAGCTCTCACCACTAAATGCGGCTCCTCAAGCGTTACAATACCGGTCTCGCTTATTTGACTTGCGCTTGGTGGAGCACCTCGTCGTTTTGCAGCCTTCAGCCACAGGTTTCGACATACTGCTGTAAGCATACCGAAATTCTTTGGCCTCACTTAGGGCCAAAGGAAGTGAAATGGCAAAGGAAAGATGCTGTATGTCATAAGCTACTTTAGATCTGAATAAGACACGGGCACGAGCGAATGGTTTTCGAAAGCGCTTCTCTTGCGTGAGTGCACGAGCACTCACGCGAAAATGTGTCTTTTTGTGCAGTGAAGAACTTGTGAGATGGAGCATGCACCAATGAGTACTGTTGCATTGGAATTTTTCTTTGTTTGTTTGCGAGCGTTTTTGTTTTTGTTGCTCGAAGGGTTGACACTCGCGAAACTACAGTGTACTGATAGAATACGGGGTAGTGTTTGGACCGGCGCTGCTCGGCAAAGGGAGTTTGTGAGGCTGCGCGTGTAAACAACAATTGCGGCACTGCAATCGACAGGGCAGCAGAAAGTCGCTGCAGTCCGCACATGCCGCCGCACGTGCGGACGTGCCGGTGCACACGCACAACCACCGCCATACAGACCTTACTGCCATACACCACACGCCTCACGCTAGCCGCTCCGGTCCCAACACTTCCCCGTACCCTGTAGCGAAACCACTGTGCTCGGGAGCCACTCCCCAAGCATTTCCGAAAAGTAGCTCGTCTCGTATTATTGAGATGCGCCGGCCACAGCGGCTTCGCAAGATTGCATGGGTTAGCGGAGTCTTATAATGTCTGGAGAACGCGATGGACACGAAAAAAAAAAAAGCCAAAAGGCGATGTTCCTGCACTTTCCGTCTCTCCTGTGAGCTTCTGGTTTAAAATCAGATCAAGTAATCCCCCTGTAGCACCGCTTCCTGAAACTTCAAGAAACATCTCATGACGCACTCACCCAAAGGTGAATAAAAGTAGTCAGAAGGTGAATAAAAGGTAGTCAGAATAGGGTATTCACATAAATGGTTTATTTTCAATCCAACTTTGCCCGGAGCCGAAGCCCATAGAACGTCAGGGGAGATAGAACCCTAGTTCAGCGTTGTCTGGCTCTGCCCGGAGCCGAAGCCCATAGCGTGTGAGCGAGACCAGGTCCAGAAGTTTTGCTTTTTCCGCCTTTGTCCGAAGCCGAATCCCATAAAACGTCAGGGGAGATCGGAAGAACCATAAAACCCTACCCTTAGCACTGCGGGTACTGCTTGGCAATGACGTTGAGGATGTGGAGGATGGGATCCTCGCACCTGGTTGGCCCGCTCAGTGAGTGCCACCAACACCAATCCAGGTACGTTTGGAGGATCCGGTCCGCCTCGGCTCGCCCTCGCCGCGTGTTCGCTCCCGGTCCGCTCCAGCCATTCATGTTGCGGAGCAGGAGAGCCTTGGCGGGTTTCCAGGCGCCCTCGATGTTCTGTGTGTGGGCGCCTGTTGTGGGGTCCACGAAGTGGAGGCTGTGGTTCACCGTTAGGTGGACGTAGCCGAGCGGCGTACCGTTGGCGTCCTGCAGGTCAGGGATTCTCCGGTACGCCGCCCACTCGTCCGTCACTATCGTCGTCCCCGGCGCCTCGTGCTTGCGGATCTCCCGGCACAGGGTCAGGGTGTCGCGTCTCCGGACCCTGATCATGCGCAGCTCCCCGGTGTCCACGTCAATCATTCCGAAGACCCAGGGCGCGCAGACCTTCCCGCCGTAATTCGACCTGCGAGGACCAAAACCGTCGGCCCCAGGGGGCGACCGCGGTTCGCTTTCCTCCTGCCCCGAAATAAGGACTCGTCGGCCTGGACCATCCCGCGTGGGCCCCCCAGCTGTGGCATCACTGCCCTCGTCTCGGCCACGACCTCACGAACGTAACAGAACCTGTCAGTTTGTACGTGGGAGCCCATCGCAAACTCACCATGTACAAACATCCTGGTCTGCAATGTCGTGAGGTTGTTGGCCTTGGCGTAGAGTAACCACAGTACCTCGGCTCGGGATACCTTGACGTTGGGCTTTCCCAGGCTGTCGAACCTCGAGAAATAAGAGCCTTTCAGCCCGTGGCTGAGCTCCGAGCGCCGCAGGCCACACGAGCCAGATCGCATCTGGTTGCGAATGCCCCTTTTCTTGGCCACATGCCGGATCTTTGTCACTGTTCCGGAGCACTGGGTACGCTGGGAATTGAAGCTCAAGTCTTGGCACTTACCGTAGATACGGTTCACGGTTCTTGGTCCCCTTGCTCCGCCCGCGACACCAGGGCCGGTTTGCTCATCTTGCGGACGCGGCCGCGGCTGCGGCCAAGAGGGGTTTTTCTGTTACGTGACCAGCTCCATGGGGACAAGGAAGTACCCAGCGTCCCTGCCTAATGGCGGAGAAATCCGTATCGCTTCAAGCAGAAAAACCTAATTTCGCTCGCAGAAACTGACTGCAGGGACTTTCAACTGGAGTCCAATTGACCGCCCCTTTATACTGTAGGAGCGGCAGGTAAAGTTACTGCCAAGGAGGGTAAATATGAGCCAAAATAAATATAAAAAAGCACGCGAGATAAAAGCGGTGGCAGTATATGTATATACTGGCGCCACCGCCGGCGGCTCGCGCTTTCTTCTGTGGTTGAGAGGTTAGAGCGCCGGTACTTTACGTCGCGGCGTGAAAGTCCCGGGTTCAAATCGCGCCAGAAACTCTCTCTTTCTTTTTGTTTGTATTTGATTGCACTCCCACTAAGAATGTACACAAGGCCCTATAAGCTCTATACACGATTGCAAGCAAAGCGACTGGCCGCCGCCATTTCTCTGCTCGTGCGGGAAAGCTCATGCGATTTCAAGCTTGCCAAAGCTATCTTCACGCGCACGTTACACGTGCTTGCACGCCTGGGGCACCAGTCGTGATGCCATGCTTGCAATTATCATTGGGCGGGTAGTTCTGACTCACCAGTTCGTTGTTCATGGCCTCGAAAGAGCGCACACACAGGGTGTATGTACATGGGTAGCGAAGCTTCGGTCAAAAAGCGGTTCAAAACAAATCGCCAGCGACATCGGCCTGGAGGGTCACGTGAAGGATGCGATTGAAGCGCGACTAGGAGAGGTGGGGACAAACATTATTAAAATTAATTAGTTTGTGACTATAATCATTTGTATTTTTAAGCAAGCTAAATATAATTATTAGATATTATCAAT
Organism: Ixodes persulcatus; assembly: GCA_013358835.2. Classification (NCBI taxonomy): domain Eukaryota; kingdom Metazoa; phylum Arthropoda; class Arachnida; order Ixodida; family Ixodidae; genus Ixodes; species Ixodes persulcatus. Next base: position 184,162 of record JABSTQ010009896.1, on the reverse strand, counting down.
TATACTTGACGGGCTACAAAATTCAAAACTGTCTTTGTTTGTGCTAATAATGTGCATACTTCTTATTAGCGTCCTCTGTGCGCCACTAGCAAAAAGGCCGGCTAGCAATAGCGGTATTCGCAGTTCTTTGTAGACCTCGTGGCGCGCGGAAAGACAGGCTGTAGACAGGCAGCTGACGTCCGTCTGCTTGGTTGTGTTTGGGCCTCCACATGCTCTTCGCTTTTAATTGTTTTAGTGGCAGTTAACACCGTTTGCGAAGTTTTGTTGTTTGCTCGGGCTTGATTAGCCCAGTTATTTGCGCGGGAACTTGGCAGTCGTGATCTTGGACCTTGGACACTACTGCATCCAAGGGGCTCAACGTGCGATGATGAGCACAGCGCGATACGCAAAGAAACGGTGCTCCGTGGAAGTGTGTGAAAGTGACACCCGCACGGCTGACATCTTGCTGCACCGGTTTCCCCTCGACTCTCGAAGGCGAGCCTTAGCTACTGTCAGTAACATGCCTGCTGTGTGATGTCATGCCCCCTTGTTTGGTCTTCTCTTAACTCTTGTTAATTTTATCTAAAACTATTAGGGTTGTCTGGATGTGCACAAGAAACTACACCTGAAGGCGTAATATGTTATACTAGGAATGTTGACTTCGCAGCGTTGTGTGCCCTCATAATAAAATTGCCCACGCTATTCAAATTTATCTGTACCAGCCTGGCTCTAAGGAGCCTAGTGTCGTGATCATCGGCGTGGTTATCAGTGGTACAACACAGATATATAGTAGGGCATCTGTGCGTAAGACTCGTGTTTTTACTCTTCATGATGTACACAGAGCGTTGATGGCATGCATTTGTTAATGTCCTTGCTCTGATTAGCTTTGGTTTGTGGACATTTTGGCTACATTTTCTCTTCGTAAGTATTCACGGCACCCACATAGCACCATGCCTTATCCGCAGGCGCGAAGCCTGGGTTTGGTTCCGCAACAACCGAAGTCTACAGGGGAAGACTCCATGGCAGCTATGAGACAGGGTAGTTTGCTCCTTACATTTTGAGGAGTCAGCTTTCCTGCGGCCTGGACACCTCCTTCACAATGCGTTGCCAAGTGTGCTTCCCACAAAGGGTAAGCAGACCAATAAACCTTCCGTGCACTTTGTGACTTAGCATGGTTAACCCGCTCTTAGAAAAATAGTTACCACATGGGGCTGAAATATTGCTTCTGTGGGCTCATAACATTTTTATATTATTTGCAGAGACAACACATGGCGACATTTCCAGCAAAAGCTCTCCAGGTTCAGCAGTTGTGCATGGTTAGCTTTTTCATTGTAACTAACATAAAGTGGCAGCAACTGCCAGCACCACTGCATTTTCTCATGATCTTTATGACCTGAGCATTTTTCAATAGAACTAGGTGAGATTAGCTGGAAAAAGCGGGTAGAACATTGTAAGAGGTACTGCTAGAAGTTCATTTCAGGCCCGTTTATAATGACATGTTTTATTTGAGGTAACATAATCAACGTCGATATCGGTCCACAGAGCATCTTTTGCCATGCCGACACCCAGTCTTCCAAAAGCAAGCTGCCCATAAAAGAAAGCGATTTACATTTTGTGTTAAAATAGGCGAATTCACCATATATTTGCAGAGGTGAGTTCGCCACCCTCACCGAGCTACACATACTTCGGCAGTTCAGACTCACGGAGCTTCTGTGGTCACCCTGACGACCAGTCTTCCGAAATGAAACTTTCGTGGGAACAAGGTGATTTTTCTTGTCGTGTGTTAGGATAGACACATAGGAAGAAACTCAACTACTATTCTATGACTAACTTCACGCTAAATTTGCAGAGAGGAGTTCGCCAGCCTCATCGAGCTGCACGTACTCCGGCCGCTCAGACTCGCGGAGTTCCTGTGGTCACCCTGGCGACCAGTCTTCTGAAGTGGAACTTTTGTGGGAACAAGGTGATTTTCCTAGTCGTGTGTTAGAATAGACACATAGGAAGGAACTCAACTGCTATTTCATCACTAACTTCACGCTAAAGTTGCAGAGAGGAGTTCGCCAGCCTCATCGAGCTGCACATACTCCGGCCGCTCAGACTCGCGGAGTTCCTGTGGCCACCCTGACCACCAGTCTTCTGAAATAAACCTGTCATGAAACGAAGGTGAATTTGCCTTTTTATGCGTTCAAATAGGGGAATAAGGGAGGACTTCAACCTCTTCTGCTTCGCTGAGTTCACATTAAATTTGCCGAGCGGATTTCTGCGGCTTCATTGGACCACACATAACTCGTGCACCTTATTAGGTAACAGTCCACTAGGAGCCCATAATAAGTGGTGGCCGAATATTGTTTGTGCTATTCTTTTATTCCCATTTTTTTGTGAGCTTGCTTTGACGAAGGCAACTTGACGAAGGACAAGAAACAATGAGTATACAGACAGGCGCTGTAACACAGAGAGGCACTGTTTCTGTCAGCTAAGTTGAACAACCAGCTTGCCCAACGTTCCGCTTTGTTGAACTTGCTTTCTTACAGATTTGCAGAAAGCCATTTTTTTTTTTTTTTTTTTTTTTGCAGTTGATCACAGCTACGCTCTACGTCAAGATGCTGCTCCTGCTCAAGAGTCCAGCGGGGACGTTGCTGACATGGAGATTTTGGTTTCTTTACCGTCGCCTAGAGACTATCTCTTTGGCTGTGCTGCTTGGCCTTCTCACAAATGTGAGTGGTTTCTATGATCCAACCTTTTTTTTTACTTTTTTTTGTAAAATTATAAAAGGTCGGACCGCAAAAATAAAAAGGCAAGGCTCGAAAAACACCAGCGGACACTAAACTTTATCTTGAGAGCTGATGGCGCAAGGGGTCACATAACACAAGACCGGGTAGCTGGCAGCTACAAATCTAAGTTTGTTCAAAGTTCACCATATTTTTGTATTTCACGGTATGTTGTCATTGTCAAGCACACACAAATTAAAAAAAAAATGTTTTACGCGCAGGTGTTAACACCACCAAATCAAAACAGCTCAGCCGGTTTCATTGAATCATAAGTTTTCCCGCAAAACCTCACGTAAGATAGTGTTTTTTATAGGTATCGAAAAGCTGCCCTGGTCATATGTGTGTGATGCTGAGCCTGTCATGGTCCCTTGTCCTATCTGCCAAACATTAGTTGCCTGTTTTTGTGCGAGCGCTTCACTGTTACAGTGCCTATCGGCATAAGTAAGGTGTGGTCAGGCTTTCAAAAATGCATTTCACAGTTTGGATGCCTATTCTAACTTGCATGTTTCTGTGTGCGCCCTTGTCTTTGGACTATCAGGTGTCTGGCCAACATGAAGCGCCTATTTCCGACATAAAGATGTACTGCTGCTTTCTTTAACTTGAATTGCACATGTGTAGTCTGTCATACTTGCTGTTCTTGATTAAAAGCACTTCAAATCATTGAGCAGTATTTTTGAGTGTGAATAGATTACACATTTAATAAATTGATGGCGAGTGCAAGTTTTTCTTTGAGGCCTGATCTGGTTAATTTGTCGAATTTCAGCACCCGGCAAAAGCCGCAGCATCGACAAGAAGAATGTGAACACCCTGAGAGCCAAGGTGCGACAGCTTCAAGAGCGTAACAAGAGGCTGCAAAGAAGGCTGCAACGACAACGTCAGATGAGGACTCTTGCCGAAGTCGTTGAGAGTGTCCGCGTTCGTGTGTCTCCGGCTGTCGCTGCACTCGTTGAAGCCCAGCTTAGAATGAGCAATGTGAGCCGGTTTGGCCGGAGATGGATGCGACGATGCCGTGAAGCTACACCGGGTGACCGTGGCGCTACGTTCTAGTCGTGGACGTCAGTGCATGGGGAGTGGCAGCCGTCTACTTTGACTAAGCCACCACCTGGAGCCGCTGCCTTCAACGAAGCGAACGAGCGCACCATCAACCGCCAGGGCTTTACCATCCAGAACGTCCATTGAGCAGCCTACCGAAGGTCACCTTGGCTCGCTTGCTTACTGGCCTGAACCGCCGCCGAACCTCCAAGACTCGTGCGGCGGATCAGAAGTGCACGTTGTCCTTAACACCATCAAACTGCCAAGGCTGTCCCAGCTGCAACGCACGGTGAAGCCTCTGGACACCACCCTTTTGCCAAGACACTTCTCATAGTAGCTGGTAGAGGTGTCTTGGCAAACCCCAAACCTTCAAGCAACGGTGCTTGCGATGTTGAGAAGACTGCGTCATCCACGCCGTGTATATATCATCTCATAATCATCACTAGACGTGGCACCGCGAGCCTCCATGGTACGGGCTGTCGCCTTTCCGCGGTGCCACGGCTCTCCTGAGCCAATAAAGATTACGATTACGACTACGATTACAGCAGCAAAGGGCAGCAAGTGCACAGGCTACGCACGTGAGACCACCCAGAGTACTTTTTAAAGCAGTGTAGGCATGTTCTATTCGAACCTTTCATTTTCCTTAGGTTTCTTGAGGAGTAATGTAGTCCTCTAACTGATTCACACATATATCGTTTAAAGCTGTAAAGCAACACTGGCTAATAAAGTGAAGCATACCACAGGGCTCAAGATGGTTTACTCCACTTGGCTTCTTTGACGTGCACCAAACAATCGTTTCGTTGCAGTGTAGCAGCACCAGCAGATGCAAGTTAAAATATTTTCAGCATTATGGTACAGTGCCCAAGGACTGCGTGGGTAAGTGTACTTTTTTTTCTGTGTATTACTGTGGTGACCACAGTTGTCCTCAGAACACTGTGAAACCTCTGAGTTATTAGTGACTGCCTGTAAACTGTCAATGTCCTCACAACATCCAGCCGATTGTACATTGTCTTATTATGTTATAAAGTGCCTTATGTACCGATCTACTAGTTTTCTTTAACCACTGCACTTTCAAAATAGTGAATACCGATTGTAAGATTCTAGTGAGTAATCTGATTGAATGACTGTAAGTGAATAAAACAAATAAAACGCGACTATTAATGAGACGTTGGACTTGCATTAGAGTTACTGTAGTGTATTTCATACGCAACACACTCCAGCAATTTGATTCACTCTTTTTTTGTGAAATTACATCGTTCGCTTTAAGGTTTCCCACATATTTCTGAGGGATCCTGAAGGGACAAAGAGCAAAACACTGTGGCTCGAGTTTGATCACAGTGCAAAGACACGATGGTGTGACGAAATGAAACTAATCTCATAGCAGGTCGGCTAACAAAGTAGGCTGCAGAAAAAAACATTTCGAACAAAATATGAGAGCAAGGGCAAATGAGGGCGTAAAAGATCCAGTATAGAGTAAACATCCCAAGAAAAACCCGAGACTGCAGGTAAAAAGAACGACACACAGACTGAAAAGTATCAAACAAAGCTCTAACACAGAGCTATGTTTGAGACTTTTTAGTGTATATGTCGTTCATTTTACCTGTAATCTCTGGAATTCGTTTTGTTTAATTTTCGCGCCAAATCGCACGCACGCATGACGTCACGTTTTTGGAAGTGTCGTCATTTCCTGTTTATTTTTTGTTCCGCCGGAAGTGTCCCCACGACTCATAGATGGCGCTAAAGCAGCCCCATGGGCCGCCATTTTTTCGACATGGGGGCTTCTATGGAAGCTTCGCTACCCATGTACATATACCTTGGCACACATGTCTCTGGCTTTCTTTACCAATTTCCGTCACGCCTCCTGCATCTGCCGTACACTCCGCGGAAAGTTGACAATATCCTCCCATGCCCGTCTCTTCGTTCGCCAGGTAACTGTGCTGCTGAATTCCTCTGGAATGGGTTGTTTCCGTCTTCCAACTTCTCTAATTAATTCCATTTGTTGATCCAAATTCATTTTAGGTGTTTGCGTTAGAGAGATGGTTTGCGATGTCGACGCCTGATTCATTTCTGCATTCCGTTGTGATCGTCTTCTATTCTAACTAAAATTCAACGAGTAATGTGTTAATATGACAAAACGATTGCCACAGCAAAATGTAAAGAGTAAAGATATACCTTTTATCACATTCCATGCAAGTAAAAGTATGATCTCTTTTATTTCGGTTTTACTACTTTCTCAGACGTTTGACTTGCTGCCTTGCCTGTAGGATTTCGCTCAATCAATGCATCCAGAGCTGCTAGTCTTTTTTTTTTTCTTTTTGCTTATTTTGAGGAAGTTTTAGGGGCGAAGCTCCTTAGGGGCTGGCCATTTCCGTCCGCCGTCCGTTGTCCGCCGTAGGCCGGCGTCGGGTGCTCGTGCTTCTGCTCGTGAGATCACGTGCTCACAAGCACGTGACCACATGCTCACGTGCTCGTGTAGGGCAAAAAAAAAATTGGAAAAAAAAAGATGAAAAAAATTATGAAAAAAGAAAAAGAAGAGAACCACACATTCTCCTACTGACATGAATGAAAAGGCTCAAAGAAAAAGAAGAAAAAAAAGAGTAGGGGGTTCTGAGATACCATCCCATCTGTCTGCTTAAAAAAAGAAAAAGAAAACCACACATTCTCCTACTGACATGAATGAAAAGGCTCGGCATGCTGCGACTTGGCGTCTACGCAGACAAGCACCACCAGAGCTTCGCCCCAAGCAACATCATTCACCACGTGGAGATGCGGTCAATTTTTTAGAGCGCAGCTCTTAGGCGCCCGTTTCCGGCTTGAGCGGCGTCGCCGTCGGCGTAACCGCGCGGTGCATGATGGGTAAATTTCCCCGCTAAATTTAGCGGAAAATGTTTCCCGCTAAATTTAGCGGAAAAATTTTCCCGCTAAATCTATCGGAAAATTTTTCCCGCTAAATCTAGCGGAAAATTTTCCCCGCTAAATTTAGCGGAAAATTTTCCCCGCTAAATGTAGCGGAAAATTTTCTCTGCTAAATTTAGCGGAAAAGTTTTCCCGCTAAATTTAGCGGAAAATTTTCCCCACTAACTTTAGCGGAAAATTTTCTCCGCCCCCCCCCCCCTCGAGGTCACTGACCCCCAGGCCACGTGACCCCCCCCCCCCCGTGCCTTCCCCTCCTCCTCAAGAGCTGCGCTCTAATTCGGCGTTACAGGGAGTTGTAAACGGCTTTCATTTTTTGTTTTTGTTTACTAAATAGGCGTCTCCTGTTATTGAAAGGAGTCGTAGCAAGAGCGTTGTAATTTAAAAACATAAAATTGTAGTTGCTGGGGATGGGATGCTTGTTTCGGCTCCGTTTGTGTGAAAGCCATACCGATGTTGTTACTTTGGTTTCCTTTTATTGAACATTATGAAACGATTGGATTAGCGCGTTAACTTGCCTTGATCTTTTTTTCTTCCCGGTGTTTCAATGGAACAGGCGGGACTAACAGGGAAAATAGTGTAAGGCGCAGTAGTGCAAGTGGATGATTCGTAGAAAAAGATCACAATTAAAAAGTGAGACACGCGCAAAATACACACACACAAATAAAGTTCCTAGCGCGATTTGAACCCGCAACTTTCACGCCGCGACGCGAAGTACCAACGCTCTGACCCCTCAACCACAGCAGAAGTTTTTTTTTTTTTTTTTTTTATTGCATGGTAGTTACAGCAACATTCATGTCATTCTAACAGCGCTGTACATCTCTTTTGCACAGCGTATTAAAATTCACGCATTTCGAGGAGTGATTTTAAAATACTAGTCCACTCCGGTTCAGGTTCACAGTTCAAATACACACTCTGTACTTGTTTTACAAGGTTGAAGAAATATATCCGCACTTCTTTTGCGTCGAGGTCAGCATGTCGAACAGCCATACGTGATCTCCAAATGCTGCACAAAGCTAACAGCATAATCAGGTCGTAAGGAACTTCACTATCATTATCCACACAAAGGAAATGTATCCCTGTTGGGGTTACAGGCAGTTCTTTCTTTAAAGTGCGTTGGAGGACATCCCAGAAAAATACCGCGTCCCAACAAAAGATAAACACATGTTCAATAGTCTCAGGTTTTTTACATAGAAGGCAATTTACCGACCATGGCACATAGATCCCTCTTTCTTTAAGCCAAACCTTAACTGGCAAGGTATTCGTGTGTAATTTATAAAAGAAAGTCTTAACAGCCGCGGGAACACACATCCTTTTTACACGTCTAAGCACATCGTGGCCACGTTGGGACACACCTCGATACAAGGGAATGGAGAAAACACTCACAACTAAATCGCGATAGAGCGCTTTTTTACTGACATCACAAAGGTAATTCAAAGAAAAACGTGCTGTCAAAAACCCCATCGTGTCAACAATCTCTTTCAAAAAACCAGTGATTCTTGTTGGCTCGCCGCCATGAGAAGAATGACCACAGCAGAAGGCGCGAGCCGCCGGCGCTGGCGGAGGTATATAAATATACTGCCACCGCTTTTATCTCGCGCGGTTTTTTCTTCATTTTGGCTCATATTTACCCTCCCTGGCCGTAACTTTACCTACCGCTCCTACAGTATAAAGGGGCGGTCAATTGGACTCCAGTTGAAAGTCCCTGCAGTCAGTTTCTGCGAGCGAAATTAGGTTTTTGTGCTTGAAGCGATACGGATTTCTCCGCCATTAGGCAGGGACGCTAGGTACTTCCTCGTCCCCATGGAGCTGGTCACGTGACAGAAAAGTCCCTCTTGGCCGCAGCCGCGGCCGCGGCCGCAAGATGAGCAAACCGGCCCAGGCGGCCGTGTCTTCGGGACGAGACCGAACTCTGCGCAGAATCGGTCCAGTTGTTCCTCGTCCTCCAGGAGGTTGAAGGCCTGGATTATGTTCGGGTCCCGCCGCGCGACCGCTGGCATCATGTGGCGGGACCTGAGAACATTTTGAATATTGAAAACGATTATTACGTCGATAAGAGAAAATTCATATTATTTCTCGTATTTTGTTTAAAGTGAACCATTAATTTTGTTTTTCGTCGACTCACTTTTTTTATTAATGCCCTCGCATTAAATGCAGGTTATTGCAGAATTTGATAACAAAATCAAAATTTCCTTACAAACAAAAACTCGAAAATCCTTTTATTACCTCAAATATTTCGGATGGAATAAAATTACGATTTCCTAGTGCCGAACCTCGGAATATAAACAGGTAAACATATGGCTTTATATAGGCCTATTTTAAAATCGTTCAAGCCTGCACAAAAACTTCAGCTGGGTTCACCCTGATTATACATCATGCAAATGACACTCTGCAGACAGACTTGAGTGCAATTAGAGAGTTTTAGTAGATCGTGTTTTCAGGCCACGCTAATCGTAGCGGGAGCTCGCGCTGCCACTTCGATGCATGCTCTGAAGCGCGCGCTCGTAGCGGTAGCGGGCCTTTGAAAACGATCTACTAAAACTCCCTATTGTCTCGTATGACGGCACGGCAACCGATTCAAGGATAAGTTCGTACGAAGCATATATGTCGTGGATAACTCGCGTTCGAACGGTGCCTGCAGGCCGTCTTTTATATATGATATTGTTAGGAAAATCAAGACGGTTTAAAATCCCAGCGTTCGGCGTTTAACGTTCATCGCCATTCGTCCTTTTTCTCGCGCCTCCTTCCTGTCCTCCTTTTCGTCGTCTTCTCATTCGCAGCACCGCCACAACACTGCCCCCCGACAACACATGAACCTCGCCCCGAGGTGGTGCAAAAACAAAATATTCAGTCAGGTTGATACGGAACCAGCCGATCAAAATGAACTACGTTAACTTTCCGGCTTAGCAGGTGCCGAACCCGGTACACGACGTCGTTTAGTCGCTTGACAACTTCGTAGGGGCCTTCCCAATTGGGCTGAAGTTTCGGGCAGCGACCTTTGGTGCGGCGTGGCTGGTGCAGCCACACTTTGTCTCCAGGCTGGAGTATGCGACCCGAGCAGCTTCGGTTGTAGCGGGTTCTTGCACTTTCACTGCTCAGGTGCAAATGTCTTCGTGCAAAATCGTGCACACAGTTGAGTTTCGTTCGCAGGTGGCGGGAGTAGTCAGAGTAAAGAACTCTGCGTGTTGTCTCACGCGATGGAAGCTCTGGCGTGCCAAAAGTGATGTCCGCAGGCAGCCTTAGCTCCCGGCCCATTAACAACATCGCTGGCGTGTAGCTTGTCGCAGTATGAACGGCTGACCGGTAGGAAAGTAGGAAGATTGAAATTAAAGTGTCCCAGTTGTCCTGGTGCTCGTCAACGAAGAGCGAAAGGTATTGCTTGAGTGAGCGGTTGAGCCTTTCTACCATGCCATTCGACTGAGGATGCAAGGGCGTGGTTCTCGTCTTCCTAACTCCGAGTGTCTCACACATGCTCTTGAACACTTGCGACTCAAAAGTTCGACCCTGATCAGAATGCATTTCCAGTGGTACCCCGTATCTTGGAACGATGTCTTCCGTCAAGATCCTGGTTACAGTGTCTGCGTCGTACGTTCGTACTGGAAATGCTTCTGGCCATTTGGTAAAGTAGTCAGCAATGTCTATGACGTACCAATTTCCTTGTGTCGTTTTCGGTAGTGGACCTACAACATCAATGGCCACTCTTTCAAACAGGGACACCAACGTTGTAGGTTACCATCCTCTCTCGGCTTTGTGATGGTGGTCCTTTACGCGACGCACAGTGGTCGCACTTTTTACACCATTCGCGCACATCTCGACTTGATCCAACCCAATAGAATCTTTCTCGAACTCGTTGTAGGGTCTTGTATATCCCAAGATGTCCGCCACCAGGGCTGTCATGAAGTTCACGCAAGACGGTGTCGACACGGACTTGAGGTAAAATGAGCTGAAGCGTGCTGTTTCTTCCGTCTTTGCTCTTCCCAGCAACGATACAGCAATCCATCTTGTAGAATGAGGGAATCCCATTGTGCCCAGTATGCTTTCACGACGCTGTTGTATGGTGCAACGACGTTCCAGTTGGGTACTTCTCCCACCCGCTTCCACTGCAAAATAGGTTGCAAATTGCTGTCGTTTTCTTGAAGCACACGGAGCACATCTGCGGTCCAGTTTGTCGGGTCTTGGTCATCTTGCTGGTGTTCTACCATCGCAGGGTACGTAGTCGTTTGGGAGGACGACAACGGTTGGCAGTCCAATGGAAGGCGCTGCTCGCTTTTCAGGCATGGGCGACAGTTGCCAGACAAGCAAGGTCGCCGTGAAAGTGCGTCGGCGTTTGCATGTCCCTTGCCGGGTCTATGCTCAATCCTGAACTCGTATTGTGCCAGCCGCTCTAACCACCTAGCTACTTGGCCTTCCGGGTTCTTGAAGTTTAAAAGCCAAGTGAAGGATGCATGATCAGTCCTTAAGAGGAACTTTGTGCCGTACAAGTAATGATGGAAATGGGTCACGGCTTTTACAACTGCCAAGAGCTCCCTTCTCGTAACGCAGTAGTTCTGTTCTGCCCTGTTTAGAACTTTGCTATAGTACGCAATTACTTTTTCGGAGCCATCCTGAGTCTGGGACAACACAGCACCCAAACCGACGTTACTCGCGTCGGTATCGAGGACGAACTTGCAGTCTGGTCGAGGAAATCCAAGAACTGAAGGGGCGCTAAGGGCATTCTTGAGTGTGAGGAAAGAATCTTGTGCGTGTACACTCCATTCGAACGCCGTATTCTGTTCTGATAATGCGTACAGCGGTTTGGCAATTGTGGCGAAACCTTTTACAAATCGCCGGTAGTAGGTGCACAGTCCAAGGAAGCTTTTAACGTCGCGCTGATTTTGAGGTTGAGGCCAGTTTCTGACGCACTCTGTCTTCTCAGGGTCCGTCTCCATTCCTTTTTTCAGAGACAATGTGACCGAGATAATGCACTCTCTTTTGAAATAGAACGCATTTCTTGGCATTTAGCTTTAAGTTTGCCTTTCTCAGACGGTCAAATACGGATTACAAGTTACAAAGTGCTCCCTGGAAAGTTTTGCCGTGCACAAGTATATCGTCCAGATAAACCAAGCAAACGTCGAGCGGCAGGCCCTTTAGGCCCTGGTCCATGAGACGCTCAAACGTTGCAGGGGCATTACAAAGGCCAAATGGCATTACTTTGAATTGCCACAGACCATCTCCAGTGGAGAATGCCGTCTTCTCGCGGTCTCTTGGGTCCATTTCAACTTGCCAGTATCCGCTCCTGAGGTCTAATGTGGAAAACCAGGAAGACCCCGCAATCGCGTCGAATGTGTCATCAATCCTATGGAGTGGATAGGAGTCCTTCTTGGTGACATCGTTCAATCGTCGGTAGTCAACGCAGAACCTCGTGCTGCCATCTTTTTTCTTTACCAAGACGACCGGCGACACCCACGGGCTCGATGAAGGCTCAATAACATCTTGTTGTTGCATATCTTGGATCATCTGGCCGACTTCGTTACGTTTTGCCAACGGAATTCGCCGGGGCTGTTGCTTAATCGGAGCTGTATTTCCTGTATCGATGCGGTGTTGAGCAGCACCTGTCCGTCCGGTCTCCAAAGAAGAAGCAAACACATCTCTGTATTCGTTGAGTAAACTTAGGAGATGTGCTTGTTGTGCTTGATCAAGGTGGCATTTGGAGCGGTCTGCTAGATCCAGCAAGGAAGCCGGCAATTCCTCTTGTGTCATATGGGCAAGATCCTTTCGTGGGGGAGTAAAGCTCATAGCACGGGACCACTTCGCAATGCGACATCCCTTCTTTAGGTGGACAGGTTTATCCGTTAGGTTGGCAATGCGGATAGGAACCTTTTCGTTGCCGAAATCTATTAGCGTTCTTGCTATAATGATTCCTGGAACAGTATCGCACGTGGCGTCTCCTTCAGCGACCACAATACCATCCGAGCAGTTATTGCTGTCCGTCACCCAGATAACGTTTTCGCTTTGTGGAGGAATCAAAGTGGACTTGGAGCATAGAAGGAATCCCCCGCCGTTTTCTAAAATTGCTCGTTGGCTGTACAAGATGACGTGTTCGTCACTTACGTCCAATGTGTGACTCTTGAGATCCAGTGAACAACCATTCGCCTGTAGAAAATCGAGTCCAAGGATGCATTCCTCAAATATTCCAGCCACAAAGGCAACTTGCACAAACTTTTGTGTGCCAAAAAGAAATGTAAGTTCACATGACGCCGTGATTGGCGCTGTTTCTCCTGTGACAGTGCGCAGTGAGCACCCAGAAAGGCGTTTGTATGATGTTACGGGTGTCTTTATTCGTTTATATACATCTGTTCTTACGATTGTGGCGTTGGCTCCGGTGTCAACAAGCATCTTACATGGTACACCTTGTATTTGCCCATCCACAAAAAGCCCGTCTTTGTCAGCTCGTAACTTTTGAACTTGCAGCGTTGGGACCGGCTCTCTCTTTTCTTTCTCAGCCGAGATTTGGCCGGTAAGCTCGGCTGGAATTAGTTTTCCGGAGTGGAATAGCCTTTTTCTCCTTTACTACGCCAGCTGCAATATCTCTGGATGTGGCCTTTTTGGCCGCAGCGCCAGCATGTTGGAGATGGCCTCTGATGTGGTGGCATCCCTGTTGCCTCGTGAGAAGTTTGCCGATCCGTGTTAAGAAGCGGCACTGGATGTAACGCAGACGACGTGCCTGGCTGATAACCACCTGGCACTGTGACCCGCCGGGTGGCTCTTACTGCCCTCGTCGTTGCCTCCACCTCCATAGCTCGTGCAACAGCGTCACGCATGCCGGCAGGTGACGACAGGCGGACAAACTGTTGTACTTCAGTGTCTCCGATTGCGTCTAAAAAGTGTCCCACAGCCACAGAGTCCAGTGTCGCAGTTGTGCAGCCTTGATACGAGAGTCGCGTAAGCCTCTCGATGTCAATGGCCAGTTCAGACAACGATTCGTTTCGTCCTCGTATCCGCGTTCGGAGAGTGGCGTGGTAGAGCCGCCCGAGCTGCTTCTCACCGAAGCGCCCTTCGAGTGCTTCCTCAAGCGCCTTGTAGTCCCGCTGGTTGCCAGGAGGAAGGTTCTGAAGCAGCTCCAAAGCTGGTCCTCGGAGTGTAGATGCCAGGAACGCTCCTCGCGATGCGGTAGTCGAATCGTTTAAGTCCGCGACGAGATCAAAATGCACTTGAAAAACATTCCAGGGGCTGCGTCCATCATAGGTGTCAAGCTTGACAATCATCTTCTGCGAAGCCAAAGCCAGCTGTTCGTTAGCATCCCCCGAAGGTAGTATCTGCTGTCTGTTATCATTTTCGGTTTCTGCTGGGGCTTGCAAGGAGAGATCTGCCGCGCTAACAGTGCCGCCTTCGCTCGTACCTTCAGTAGTCTCGCCGGACTGCGATGGTGGGTGCAGCGCTCCTCGAGGTCCCGTGGATTGGCGTGATGGCCCGGTCCCAGGATGATGCTGGAGTTGCGCGGAAACCTGCCGACGAAGCTCTGCTAAAGCTCGCCGGTCTTCGTCTCGGTGACGATTCTGCTCCTCTCGCAAGCTGGTCAACGCAGCTTGTAGCGCGCCGATCGCTCTCATGACCAGGTCAGGCTGAGAGGTGTTGGGATCTTCCATAACCCCACTTCTGACACCAATTGTTAGAAAAATCAAGACGGTTTAAAATCCCAGCGTTCGGCGTTCAACGTTCATCGCCATTCCTCCTTTTTCTCGCGCCTCCTTCCTGTCCTCCTTTTCGTCGTCTTCTCAATCGCAGCACCGCCACAACAATATGTAAGCAATGTCACCCTGGACTCGCAATACCATACAGGCTTTTTAACAGCGTTGTCTAAGGGGGAATTTATAACAAATGCATGAATACAAAACAGTAGAACGCACCGACACTACACGAATCTAACGCGCTGACACCGCTCACCGCTGACATAAGTACACAAAAAAACGAATAACTAAAAATAAAACTAAATGGGTGGAATGAATGACAATATTACCACGCAATTAGTAGTGGTGACTTTCGATTCGATGGGACGCTATTGGATGCGCAGGTGGCGGAGGGATATATGATTCCCTTTGAGGGGCATTTGCCGCTACCTTCTTGACTGGTAACCTACTATAGTACAGAATATAATACATAACCCGCATATTCGTCATAATGACTTCTCGATTGCTACTGAAACCTGAATTGAAGTACGAGTACCAGCTGCTTAGTGGGGCGCCAGCGGGTTAACATGCTCCTTGGCTCAAGAAGCGCTTGCTTAATTTTCGTACTTTTCCTCTGCCTGTGTTGCTGACCCAGCAGCCGACTGGATGTTTCTTAAACGCGGATACGCACACAAGCTCGTCTTTGCGGACAGATAAGTCGCATGGTCGAGGCATGCGAGTTAGCTGAAAATTACTCTCGGTGGAACAATTCTGTAGTCATTGCCGCTATACTTAACCGATCAAAACTGATTAGAGTCTATTACCATCCCTCCGGAGCCCATTGTTTCGGTTTTGAACGAACTCTTCGAAACGAAAGTTTGACATGAAACGAACAAATAACACCGAAAACAGAACTATGCTCTGCAAGTTTATGTGCACCGGCTACACTTAACTGTCCCAGTTCAAATACCTATAAAATTGGGCATTAAACAAAAGAAAATCTATTAAATTGAACGCGCCACCCGTTCAGGCGGCCCGGCTGAGCCGACGCGACCTGTTCCATGGCGCCATGTTTGCTTGGTGGTACCTCCAAGCGCCATAGAGAATACATGTAGATTTTTGACGTTTTCGAAAAATTCCTACATGAGAACCGCTCTTTGTATTTGCTTGAAACTTTTACGATAAAGAGATTAATACTCAATTGGTGCATTCGTGCAGTCATGTTATTGAGTGTTTAGCACATATATATATATATTTTTTTTTAATCTTGAAATCGACTGAAAACGGCTGTTTTGACACTTTTGGGTTCAACGACGTTTTACATAATCCTATTAATTTTTAAGAAACACTTGTGTTCGCTGTAGTGCCTCTAAAATTTATTACGGAATCGATTGGTATAAAAATAATTAGTGTAGGATAATCCGTTTCGGAACTACAGCGATATTTCCGAAAGCAAGTTTTCGGTCTCAAGTTTCAACTATTTTTATGTGTTTTGCATTTTGTTCTCCTCCCGCTAGATGGCGGTCTCTGTCCGCAAGGACGAGAGATCAAGTAGTTTCTCCGTGTGGCATGGTGCACGCATTTGTCTTGTATTCATAGGCGACCTTCTTTCGCGCGGGCGAGAGCGACAGCGGGTGACGGGCAGTTCAACGCAGCTGCGCTTCGCGTTTGGTGCGTTCGAATTTGTGTCGCTCGGAAGTGTTACGTTCGCCTCTGGCGTCATGGGTCGAAAGCAAGCTCCCTATGGCAAGCGAACGCTTCTGAAGTCCCACATTGAGAATACTCGTAAGCGACCGTCTGTGGAAGCTTCGCACGTTGAGGTTTCTGGTAAAATCGAACCATCGTGTTCCAACCTGGATGGTTTTGTTTGCGAGATTACCGAAGGTGGTCCTCAAGCCGCAAGCGTTCGAGTCAAAATGTCTACTATTGGACGTTCTAACTCGTTGGAAATTACGCTTTGTTTGTTCGTTGAATATTTTGATCTGGAATCCTGGCCTGACTCAACAACTCATGCATAAACCGTTTAAAGCTTTTTTTTTTTTTTTTAGAACATTTGGTTTGTGTCGCAAGATATTTTGTTTTAGCTCCCGAGAGAGTACGCAAGCTCTGTCTCTCACGCCCGACAGTGGATGAAACCGCCAAAGGCACATTGTTGCCAGAAGGTGCTGCTAATCTGGTTTAGAAAAGCTAAGGGGATCATGCTGTTTTATTTTCTTCTTGATTTCCACTTTAAAATGCCCTGCAGCTCAAAACAACGAGTGCACGCGCATGAAAATAGCACTTCCTAAAAGTTAGACCGCTAAGAAAGTAACACCTCAGAAAATGCACATACCACCTTTTCGTTTCGGGTATGTTTTGAACTGATCTTACTCACTATGCGAGCAAAAATCGATGCAAGTACTGAGAGCAATTATGCAATTTTGATGTTTTTGTAATTCGGTAATATAAATAACTATTTTTTTAAGAAAGTAAAGACATAATTGAATAGGAACTTCCGTGCTAAAAGGTGCAGTGCGAAGTGAAGACAAATCCTTTTTTTTTATGTCCACAAAAAAAAAAAATGCTCTTCAGCATCGATCACACCGTTTCCTTTCGCAAATTGGGGAGTTTCAGTAGACCGTTTCCGCTGCACGCTTAGCATCCGCATAGAGCTCCGTAATCCACCACAAGACCTTGGACTATGCAGACAAGGCTGGTGGCGCATGCGCAGCTGCGGGGTTTTCTTTACGAGTTCTTTTAAACCCCCTCGGAATGACTTCACCATTTCGAGAAAACGCCGTTTTTTTTATCGTTTTTGCTTGCAGGGCATTGTAAAAATCCCAAACTCGCGAGAAAAAAGAATCTTGAGTACGCGTTACTTACAGCTTCGCAGCTCTAAAGATTCACGATAAATGTCGCCCAACTTGGGGAGAAACTAATCCTTTTTGTTGGAAGTATGACTAGCGTATGCTGGCAGCTCGTTTCCTGTTTGTTTTGTCTGTACTCCGTTTCACCGTACTGGGCAAACTTCAAAGGTCAGAGCTGCTGTGAGGGAATCAGTCGCGGAGCAAAGCGCGTGACATCTATTTTTAGGAACAGTACCCACCACCGTACGTTGTCACGTGCCTCGCTCCAACACTCTCACTGGCTCACGGAAGCTTTAGTTTCCTTCGTTTGCCAAGTTATGGGGAAATGACGTCTCATTTCCTTACGTTTATACGCACTACACGCAGCCGAAACGCTTCAAAGAACATCGGATTGGGACACGTGTTATTGCTTACGTGCCCACGAGAGTGGACCCGGTTTTTGACTTAGTTGGGTTTTGCTGTGTGCCGATTGCTAGGATAGAAAACCATTCCAATGACACGTATACTCAAAAATAGAAAAGAGCGAATATAGGTTCAAAAAAAAAAAAGGAAGATGAAAAAAAGGGGGGGGGGGGCGTTTGGCCTCTCTGCCATGCAAGTATTTCTAGGGCCGTCCCTGTGCGGGACCTTGGAACAGTTTATCCCAAGTCTAAACATTCTCTGATCAGCTGCCCTCGCCGAAGTGACCAGTTCAGGGAGAGGTGAGATCTGTAGATAGGGGCAGCTGCGAGTGGGCCCCCTTTTGTTGTGCGTCTGCAGTGAGCGTACCCCAACTTGCCCAATTTGGCCGGACGGGCGCAGATTGTGAACTTTATAGTAAAAAGATTTTTTCTAACGAGGGCGTCCCCAATGGACGTTGTCATCAACGACTAACACGAGAGTGTGCCCCCTCTAATGGGGAACTCATATGACGATTGCGGCTGTTTAGGCAAGCGATGTGTGAGAGCGCGCGTTGTAAGACATCTGCAACTTGTGACTTTCGGCCAAGCAATAGTGGATTCGGGAACAGGTCAACTCGTCACAGCCAACTTGTCACAGGAAAACTTGTCATGGGTCAACTGGTCAAAGAGGGCAACTTGTACTAGGTGAACTCGTAATAGGGAAAGTGGTCGCAATGACCTTCTCGTCACACGAAAACTCGTCAAATGTTTTCAGTTCGTTCGTCACATTTCTTACTTCTTTTTTTTATCTTGTTCGCTATACAGTCTACCATCCCACAAGGGTGTATTGTCTTTCGCTGTGACCCACTTTTCAGAGTTCCTTTTAGAGGGCAGATATTTGTAAGGGGGATGCCAAGGTTCAAAAGAAGGAAGTCTTTCCCAGTGACCCTTATTTTCCATTGTAAACACTTTTCAGAATTCCTTTTAGAGGGCAGACTTTTGTAAGCGGGGTGATAAAGTTCAAAAGAAGAAATGCTTCTTTTGTTGTTTACCGCTTCAAATCCGGGAAACCGAAGTGTGTACCCGGTAGAACGTTGGCTTGAAGGTATATATAGATGTAGAAAGTAATAAGCCAACTGCCAGACTGAACACCGGCAGGCTGTACGATGGAGCTAACGAAAACCCAGCGCGGAGCAACTATGCTGCTGTACGAAGGCTATTCATATACGTGTAGCCGAGAAGACTCCGAGACTTCGTACTGGATCTGTAGAAATAGAAAAGGCTGCAAGGCTAAAATCACCACGGACAAGATGATTTCCCGAATCACCAGGAGAACAGGGGAGCACTCTCATCCGGGAGATCCAACTACCATCAATCTTCTAAAAGTCCGGAATACCATGAAAGAAAAAGCTGGTAAGCCACTTTGTTTTTGTTTCTTCACTATCGGTCACGTTTTAACAGCATAAATTTGATGTAACCATTTACTATTTTTATTTTATGAAGTTGAAGGAACTCAAGGACCCAGGCAGATCCTGCTCGATGCGGCAGCGAGTGTGAGCGAACACACGGCTTCGCAAATGCCACCCACAAGCACGCTGCGCCGAACCATAAGGAAACAGCGGCAGCAGAGTTGCAACCCATACTCCGTTCCTACAACTCGCGAGGATGTCGTCCTTCCAGGCGAATACACGGTAAAGAAATTTGTATTCACCTTTTAGTCTTTAAAAGCACTGTGCTAATTTCGCCTTTGTCTGTCTTCACTTGGAGTGCAAGCATTAATTGGTTTTCTGTTTGCAGGTTTCTCTCAAGCAAGAAGCCTTCGTCGCCCACGATAGCGGCTTTGGCGACCACAACCGCATCTTAGTTTTTGCCACTCAATGCAACCTTGATTGTTTGTCGAGGTCCAAAGCTTGGTTTATAGACGGAACGTTTAAAGTTACGCCATCCATTTTTTTCCAACTGTACACTGTGCATGGAATGTAAAAAGACGCGGTCATTCCTTTGGTGTACGCTCTACTACCAAACAAGACCGAAGAGACCTATCAAAGGTATGATTTGTACTAGGACTAGTTCTGAAATTGGAACTTGGTAAAATCATGTGGCTGATTAAGACAACTGACACTTTTCCAGGCTTTTTGCAGTACTTTCAGGTCTTCTGACACAGCCTGCGGTGGAGCTGGTGTATTGTGACTTTGAGTCGGCCGCTATCATCGCCGCTGGCAACATTTTCCCGCAAGCGCGTGTTCAAGGGTGTTTCTTCCACCTATGCCAGGCTGTGTATCGCAAACTGTGCAAGCTTGGCTTCCAGACACGCTACGGAACAGACGAAGATTTCGCGGTTTTGCTAAGTTCGGACATTCGACTGCGTGGTATAATTACTATACTGATGAATATATTCAAATTCGTACGCAATCGCAGGTGAGGATGCTGCCTGCCTTGGCATTTCTGCCACCTGCAGAGGTTCCAGATGCCTTCGAGGACCTCGTGGCATTGTTTTCAGCGGACGCGATGCCTCTTGCACTCTACTTCGAAGACACGTACATCGGACGTCGTCGACGAAACGGATTGTTGTCTGCTATGTTCCCGACAAGTGTCTGGTCTGTCCACGCATCTGTCCTGGAGGGCCTTCCACGCACAAACAACGCCGTCGAAGCTTGGCACCGCAGCTTCCAGGTTTGTGCCATTGCTATACGCTGAGCAACCTTTTTTATTTGTTTAGCTTTAGCCACTAACCACTATGACTCTTTCCAGGCAAACATCAACTGCAGCAGGCCTAACCTATGGTCGTTCCTTGGATGCCTGCAGAAAGAGCAGTCTTTGCAAGAACTGAAGATCGCGCAGCTGGACGCTGGTCAACCTCCCTCCGGAATGGCAGCAAAGTACCGGGTCCTCAATGAGCGCATCTCACGAATCTTGTATGATCACGACGCAGCTCGGCCACTCTCGACATTGAAATGCATCGCACGCAATGTACGGCTGTAAGTCAATTCGGGACATTCCTTACCAGCAAACCATTTGTCACATTTTGCAAATAAACGAAGTTTTGATTGATGTTTTTATAGTTTTCGTCATGTTCAAAATCCCTGCTGCTTTGTGCGCATTAAATGCACCACGTTTCCGGAAGGGTGCAGTCAAATTGGTATACTCGTCAGCCATGCAGACCCCATTTGCTTGAACAGAAGCGAATAGCCACATAGGTCTGAACAGAGCCCTCAGTTCGATACCGCCCATTCGCTTTTCTACTTGTTATAATTTGTAACTAGTACAAGAACGAATATGACCTATTATAAAATTGAAGCCTCCGAGGCGCATCCTGCGACAAACAAATTTTGACGAAATTGACAAAAGTCCAGTTCTCCGCCGTTACGAGTTCCCCGTGCACGAGATGCCCTATGACGAGATGCCCGCTGTGACCAGTTCCCCTATGACGAGTTGGCTGTGACGAGTTGGCTTGTGACGAGTTCTCCTAGACCCAGTGGATTCCTACAAAAGGGATTTCTCCGCAAGAATGAGAGAACGGAGTCCAAGTTGTCGACTAATTTTCTTATACTCATTCTTCTCGTGCGTTTTTTATTCTTATGCTGGAAGTTGTTCTATGAACCCACACGCGCCCACAAGAAGAAAAAAAAGAGAGAAACGAAAATAGCTTTTAGCCCTTTTCCCCAAGCTAAAAAAAAAAAAAAAGAAGTAGAGAACGCGCTTCACGCCCAAGTAGTGTGCCTTTGTTTGGGGCACCCCCAGTCTGCGGGCCCCTATCCGTCTCAAAGGTTTGGTACTTGGGAGACACGGACCGTGGCAATTGAGAGAGGGGAACTGCCGCGGGACAAACGTGCTGCAATCGCATGCCCTTCCAAGACTTGGGCGACCGCGGTCGTCGAAAAACCTTTCTTTCTTTTCTTTTTTTTTTAGGGCGGGAAAAAAAAAGGGGGGGGGGGTGTTTAGGCCCTGATTGTCTTCCCTCTTTGTGGCTTTTCGATGGATGCGCTCTGTTTATGTACGCGTACTAATTCCTTTTTTTTTTCCTTTTAGTAGTTGGTTGTCCTTGCCTTGACTCAGGTCCCAGTGGGTGCGTTGTCGTTGTATGCGTACAATTTTTGTTTATATTAGTGCTTGCGTCAATGCGGTATCAAGGTGGACGAAAAAAAAAATAATAAAAAAATTGTGCTTTGACAAAAAAGAAGAAAAAGGTTTGTTGTTTTTGCGGTCAGGAGCATTTCCAAAGCCCGTGGAACCTCGCCTTCGTTCCTGTGACATGTCGCTCGCTTTCGCGTAGCACTCCTCGATTCTGAAGGCCACCGTGTTTTTCCGTGAAGAAGGCGATTTCAGGTGCGCGCAGTGTTACCAAAGGTGCAGGATTGAGAGCGTAACCCAACACTTGAAGAGAAGGGGAAGCTCTCTTCTTTTCGGGACTCTCTTTTATGGGTCTCCAACATCTAAATTTTGCTCCCTTATCTGCTACCATTTCGCGCAGTTTGCGCCATATCGAAATGAAAGCACATGGCGAAAGTGACGCTCGTTTTCCGCTCGATGAAATTTCACGCCAGCTCGTTGTCTTAGCTGGTACCTTGAGCGTTTCACAACGATGCAGAACGTAAAAAAAAAAAGAAAACGTACGATGGCATCGTTTGTACACTCATAACTTCTATAACACCGAGCCGCCTCGTATCCTTTTGTTTTTCTTTCGTTGTACTAATTTCTTTCTGCGCATTACGGCTGTTACGACGCCAAGTCCGTCTGCACTCTCGAATTTGAACTTAGGCTCAGACCAGGGACGGACCAGTTTAAGTCAGGAAAATATAATTAACACTGTAGCAAAGTAAATCTATCATATCGATCGGAATTACGATTGGACACATTCCATTTGAACACGTACTGTGCACAGAGAATGCAATAACGAGTCAGCGTGCAAAACGCCGCCACACAACGCTACCATAACATCTCAGCGATTTTTGCATAGCACCGAGTACGGAAAAGAGAAAACAGTTATTAATTCACATAAACGAAGCAAATTTATCTGAAGCCCGCACACTCCGTAGGTGCAGTCTACCTAAGGTTATCAATAGACTCGACCATGTCATTTGTCGAAACAGATAAGACATTGGCAAAAATGGTTAGACTGAATAGGTGAATCTAACGGGCGCAATTACCAACCGACGGTCGCACGCCTTCAATATCATTTTCATTTGTCACTGCGCAGCTTGGACACAATTTGGGGAGCAACACATGTTTACGTCGCCGCCCAAGGTCTTCATCCAAAGTGTAGTGCTGACCAAAATAAAATGCTAACATGACTCTCAATCGCTCACCGCAAAGTATACGATTTCGAAAAGGCGGTACTGTACGTCACTTGAAATAAAAACCCAAGTTATAAAAACGAGCGTCGTAAAAAAGGGGACCGACATTTTTATTCCTACCTCCGAACAGAAACGAGCGCCACGCACTGCATCACGCAGCGCAGAGGCCGGACTCGGCCACACTGAGCTGACTGACAAGAGACATACCAAGCGCGCGCGAGGGAGGGAGGGACAAACTTCCTCCGCCAGAGAACAGCGTCACACGACACGTTTCGGGGATCTATTTCACGCAGCGGCCAACGCGGGCCTTTTCACACTTCGATACTGGCGCCATCTAGAATTCGCGCGTTCAACCACGTCGCGAACCGCGCGCCATCTGGTGTCTGAAACGGACGAATAAATAGAGGTACCGCGCCCTCTTAAGTCATCAACAGCCTTCGTGATTTCTTTACCGGTTTCTTTGTTCATATCTCAGACTAGGAAAGCGAAGTTGCGCAGACTACACAGCAGAAATTTGACACTTTAAGAAGAGCAATCACAAAAACAAACAAAAAAGAATAACAATGTGCTGTGTTCGGCGGCAGTGCGCAAAACAGGTATATGTATATTCTTTTTCTTGACAGAAAAGTAATGCTCACCTGCAATAACAGACGGTTAGTGTATGCACTGCTTGCGCGCCACTGCCGAACTGAAGACCAGGCCGGTAGACTGGCTTCCTTTTACGGAGAAATCCGCCACTGGTGTCGCCCTGGTGTTTGATTGTTGCGTCTCGAGGTGTTATCAGGGTGGGATGATGACGATGTGGTTTTCGAAGTGATTGGATCCTTGTATGGCCACGGAAACTGCAATAACAGACGGTTAGTGTATGCACTGCTTGCGCGCCATTTGCCTCCAAGAGCCGCTCGAGACACGGGCCTCGTGCACTGGCACCTTCGAGGTTATTTGAAAGACCAAAGTAAACACATCGAGGGTATTAGCGGCGAGATGTTTTGGTGGCGCCCTCCTATGGTTCCCCCTTGTGACGTCATTACCTTGCAAACAACAAGTTCTATGGTGTTTGTAAATAGCATGGTGGAAGGTTGAAATCATTGCGCTCTCAAAGGAACACTGCCAACACCGTCAAAATTAAAGTTCTTTCATTCCTCTTATTTCCGTCGATGATAAATCCTTTTCTGACGTCATAGTCAGCGTTCGGCCAATCGTGGAAGGCCGACCACAGCGACGCTTTCGGTCGCGCACGTTGCCAATTTAGTCCCCACAGGTTCTGCAGCGTGAGCTCCGTGCTTTGAACGGAGCTCGCGCTCGAGCATTTCTCCACGTGCTCTGATCTGTGGTTACTGTGGTGCCACATCACACTCGGCCAACGATCCCCCACCGCAGTTGGTTTAGCCTGTGAGCTAAACCAAATGCAGGGGCGGATCCAAGGGGGGGGGGGGGGGGGGCGACGGGGGCGGCTGCCTCCCCCCCAAACGAAGTTGACCCCCCCCCCCCCCCCCCCCGAAATAAAGCCGACGACCGGCCTGCCAGGTGGTAGAAGGCTCACTACTCAAGGACGAGGGTCCAAAATAGGGTAGGTCGCACCAGCAGGCACGCTTGTACTCTGCTTGAAGAACCACTCCGTCGCTCCAAAAAGACTGATGTCCGCGGCGTCGGTTTCAAAGCGCGGCTTGGAGCCAATAGGTCGGCGCAGCTGCGGACATCTAGGGACCGTCGGCGCAGTGTGGTTCTGAGGCGGCTAAAACAAAAGGCGCAACCGGAGTCCTGTTTATCTTACCTTAAATCCCCCCCCCCCCACACACACACACAAAAGAATTTAGCGCCCCCCCCCCCCCCAAAACGGAGTTCTGAATCCGCCCCTGACCAAATGAGCTACGCTTTTTCCCCCTATATTGTTGTGGGCGCCGCCATCTTGGTGGTTCGTAACAAATCAAACGCAACTTCCAATCGTCATGATTTACAAGTGAGACGTCTTCAGCATTAGTTTCGGTGTCAGGAAGCTCACGTAATATTGCTTTGCTTTGTCACGAACTGTTTAAACATTTGTGGAGGACAGAAAGGCGTTTCCTGTGATTTCAGATAAAGCTTCAAATAACTGACAACCATCATTTTAAGCACCAATATGTGTATGAAGCGTAGCTCATTTAGTGGCTCTAGTTTAGCCCGACCGCATAGGCACAGAAAGAGAACGAACAGCTTGATTTTGCGCTCTTGGCGCTGCTTCAGAGGCTTCATCAGCCCGTAGCGTCGGCTGCGCTCCGAACTAAGGTAAGGCAAAGCAAATATTCAGATCTTAAGGTTTCACAAGCCAAACCAACAAAAATCACTTAACACGCCCCAATATAAAAAAAATTGCGGGTTTATTTTGATTAACTGGAGATCTTTTGACGTGCAACCGAAATCTCAGATTGGTCTCCGTCGGATTGCGGGCACCTCGGCCAATATTTAAACCCGACAAATATGGATTCATGGGCCAGCGCGTTGGCTCAGAGACGCTGAGACGATTTAATGTTTTGTGTTTTGTTGTAATATCATTGCCACTTATGAACCACCGAGGAAACAGAATATAGTCAAACCATTTCGACAAGCATAGTTTGATTGCGAAAATGATTTTCGCAAGTGATAAAAACATTAAAATGTATTAAAATGTTTTCGCATACGTGGAAGAATCTGAAATGGCAGAACGTATTTCATGGCGCCCATTTGGATCGCGTCGGGCATGTGTACCGACTGGTACCGACTACCGACGCACAGTAGAACGCGCGCAAAAGTAGCTGTGGTGCACCTGCAGCCTCGCCCTTGTTGTTCTGACATCTCTGGCTCGCTCAGTGCGGGCATCCAGGCATCTGACATCCTGACATCTGGCGCTTTTCTGTCTTTCACGTGGCGTTCCAAGCGGCACACGACGGAAAATGCACATCAAGCTGTTCTTGAACACGTGTCGCCATCTGTGTTTTACATTAGAAAACTACAATTTGCCGTAACTGAATGGGAAAAGTTCTTAACGTGTAATATATCAATACGGAAGTTCTGAAAAATGTATTATTTAAGGATGCTTCATAATTTAATGTCTCGTTATTTTGATTAGTTGACGTGATTCCGTTTTTATAGCGCCATAAAATAATACCATTTTAAACTTTATTTTTTTTATTTTAAAATGTACATCATCTGTACAGTTTCTTCCTTACTTTTTGAATTTATTACATTCAACCGAACGCTCACGTAAAATATCGTGGACGATGGGACGTTATAACTCCAGAAATATTTTTTTTAATATTAGGGACTGTGGTCTATTAAAAGCTGAATAATTAACTAACAACTAAACATTGTCGTAATATCGAGACATTAAAGTATTGTTGAAACACAGCTCTTTAATTTGACAGTAACTTTGTAATTGTAAGATACATAGAAAGAAAGTTATAAGCCGTCAAAAAAGCCCCAAAACGTCATGTACGGCGGGGTTGCACCTTAACGACACAGTACTCAGTAGTGCTTCATCTTACAAATATCTTGGTCTTCATATAACGAGCGATTTAACATGGGTCACTCATATTAATCACATAATCGCTAAGGCGCATAGCACACTGGGTTTCCTATAATGAAACTTAAAGGGATACTTCTACGAAATTTGAAATATAACCGTCGTGTTCAAAACTAGGTTGAATATGATCCACAATATTCGTAAATGACAATCGCACGTTTGTATTTTGAGCCTGGTGGCTGTATGTTTTGTTATAAACGGCCCACTCTGGCAAGCGCTCGGAGAAGGCACAGCTTAGAGCACTTGACATCCGACGCAATCGTGACGTAGGTCGTCTCGGGACGAGCAAAGCTACGGCGAGGCTGACGTCGAGGGGATGGCCTAGTCGTTCCTAGGGAGCCTTCATGAAGGCACCCTATACCGGTTTTCACCTCAAGAAAAAAGTAAGTTTTACGCATTGTTCCTACGCGGCGCGAAATATTTCTTACGAGATTCGGTTGTCGGAGGAAAAAGCGATGCTTTTGGCGTTTGGAACGTGTACGTCTTGATAAGATAAAATATATCAATCTAAAATTCACCTACATATGTCTTCATTATCCACATAAAGGGGGAAATTAGTATTGTTCCGCGAGGAGCCGGACTTGTTTCACTTCGATTCTTGAGGTGAAAACAGGTATAGTCGTTCCAGCCACCTAAGCGGCTGCTTTTGTACGAATTTTGAGTGACGGGTTAATCTTTTATAATCTTGTAGGGGGACAATAGCTACTTCTGGAACACACAAAAGGGATTCTCGGGAAGACGGGAGTTCCTCCTTCCCCTCTTCTCTCGTCGTGGCCGGAGGCGAGACACTCACCGTTACTAGCTGTCAAGGTTCCTAGACGGGCATTACAAACGAGGCGTTAGCGACATCCACCAGGTGCTCTTTGCTAATCGTCTAATTTGTTTTAAAATTCTTTTTCATGACTTTTTTAACAAGATATTGGTGTGTTCGATCGATACTGCTCCTTTGAACACATATAGACCATAAAATAAGCGCCGAAATTTCGTTGTAGTATCCCTTCAAGACTCCCCCCCCCCCCAAGTGAAAAAAATCGCGTACCTAAATTTAGTAAAAAAAAAGTCAAATTTGGGGGGTTTTACGTGTCAAACCAAGGACAGGCACCTGACACGCTTCACCGGAGGACTGAGGATTAATTTGTTTTGGGGATCTTTTGACGTGCAACCGAAAGCTCGGTCACACGGCGCCTTCTCCGCAATAAGCCTCCGTCATATTGCGGGCACCTCGGCCGGGATTCGAACTAAATTTAGTCCGCCCAAAGCTAGAGTACGCTGCATCCATATGGTCCCCGTGGCAACTAAAAGTGTGCAAAGCAGAGGTTTGAGATTTATTTTTTCTGCTTATTCTTTTTACACTAGTGTTTCTGGTTTGCGAGAGCCAGCTAATCTTCCTGAGCTCGCTTTAAGGCGGAAGATATCTCGATTGACTCAGTTTAACAAGATCTACCACCTCAACCCTACCCTTAGAAAAATTTTACTCCCACGTCCCATTACGTTTTTCCTAAGACAAGACAAGAGCTGTAAAATAGAGCCTGTATTTGCCTCCACCACCTCCTACGCCAACTCTTTTCTCCCTTCGACAATATTAGAATGGAATGCTTTACCGGATAACATAGTTAGAGCTAACAATGTGGACGTATTTAAAAAAGCTACTAGGTGAACATTTAGATCCCTGTGCAAACAATGCTGAGTCTTAGCATGTTAATAACGTGGCCTTCATTTTTCTGTATTTATTTGTATTTTTGTTATTGCTGCTCACGGGTTTGTATTATTATGTTCTATATTGGAATGTTCAGTTTCCCATCCCTTGTGTCGCTGCTCACGAGTTTGTATTACTGTTTCTATATTTAAACTTAGTTTCCCATCCCTTGTGTAATGCCTTGTAATTGGGCCTTCGAGGTATTATGAAATAAATAAATAAATAAACTGCTGAAGCCGTTAACTGAAGGACACTTGGTTAGTTAGAAACTCTCGCGACTTTGTAACCGACGTCCGTACGCAGCAGCTTGATGATGACGATGTATTTTGATGTTATCTCATTGTTTACAAATGTCCCCATTGACCTGGCCATCGATTATGTAGAGGCGCGTTTGAAAGAAGATTGTAATTTTGAGAGTCGTACGTCCATGCTTGTGGAGGAGATTGTAATTTTGTTGCGGTTTTGCTTGAACCAAACCCACTTCAGTTTCGCCAACACGATTTACCATCGAATTGAAGGGTGCCCTATGGGAAGTCCTGTTTCTGTTACCGTAGCAAACTTAGTGATGAAGCACGTCAACACATGGGTGCTGAACTCAGTGCCCTTTCCGGTGAAAATGTATCGTAGGTACGTAGATGAAACTTTTGTAATTTTGAAAAGGTAAACCTGGATGCTTTCCACGTTGCGCTGAACGGCGTACACCCAGAGTGTCGAACAAAAATTTTTATCGGTTCGGTTCGGGTTCGGGTTCCTGGCTTTCGGTTCGGTTCCGGTTCGGTTCCGGGGAGCAAACAATAACGGTTCAAACCGGTTCGAACCGGTTTGAACCGCTAAATTGAAAATGTATTTTTCGCGTCGTTCTCGCAATAGACACTATTTACGCCGTGAAACGATTAACTACATACTTTCCTCTATCGTCCGTGCAATTCACTTTTGTTCTAGGTACCAAAAATATGAAATGCAGTTATTTAATTTAGATGCAAGAGTAAAAGAAAATCTACATTAACGTACATAGCGTCGTACTCAACATCCTTTTGTTAACCAGTCACATATATATTTGACCTGGATCAAAATGTTTAAGTACAACATTAAAGAGTTTAGCTTGTTGGCAGATACCTGTAAATATATCAGCTTGAAATTTAGAACTATGCTGTCTTTTTGTGTCCTTTCTTTTTTCGTTTTTAAGTAAAATTTTAAAGTTCAAGCTGATCTATTTACACGGTATAAAATGTTGTCTCGAAGTGTGGTAGGTCGCATAAATACCCGTGATCGGTACAACTTTGTGTCGCAGTATTAAAAGTTAAATCGTGATTGTGTCCTTGAACTAAGGAATTAATTACAGCAGATAAAATCATGATATGGGCACCTCGTGGCCATATATATCATGAGATATGGTTACGAAACACGTTCTATAATATATATATATATATATATATATATATATATATATATATATATATATATATATATATATATATATATATATATATTGTCACGGGTGGTGACCAAAAGAACAATAAATAAACAGGAAGAAAGAAACGTTTAATGTGGCGAACTTGTGCCAAAATAAAAGGGGTACAGAAAATAATAACAGAGCGTCGCGGGCGTCGAAGTCGGCGTAGAGCAGAGTCGAACGCTGGGGCGAGACTGACCCCAGCTTGCCACGCGGAGCCGCTTTTGTACACGCGTGGGCTTCTGGAGCATTCGGCGTAGAAGGTCCGGTGCCTAGAACATTCTAACCTCGAATCAGCAAGACGGTTCTCGAATTTACCAGAACGTCAGATTACAGTGTCAACAAAAATGTGTAGCCGCGGCCAGGAATCGAACCCTGGCTTTTCGCGTGGGGGACAAGCGCGATAACCGTTCGGCCACGCGCGCGCTGCCTACTTGGCAAGTTGCGCGCGCGGCATTACTCCCCCCTTTAAAAAGTGCATCGCCCCGATGCAGAACAAAACAAAGCGAGCAAAAAGAACGGTAGGCTAAAGAGTCATTTAAAACACATAATGTCCACAGTCCTATCGAGCGTAGTATGGCTTCATGCGCACGACGTGGACGACTTCTGGTCGTGGAGGGCGGCGTGATGAAGTCCGTGTTCCGTCGGGCATCACCTCGTAGTTCAGACCTCCAAGTCGACGAAGTACCTTGTAGGGTCCAAAGTACCGTTTTAGGAGTTTTTCGCTGAGACCGCGTCGTCGTATCGGGGTCCAAACCCACACACGGTCTCCAGGCTTGAAGTGGACGTCCCGACGACGAAGGTTGTACCGGGTAGCGTCGACACGTTGTTGATCTTTAATTCGAAGTCGGGCGAGCTGGCGAACTTCTTCGGCTCGTTGAGCAACCACTTGGGCGTTGGGGCTTCCATCGTCAGCTGGTTCGTGGGGTAGCATCGCGTCGAGCATGGTCGTTACTTTCCTGCCATGCACCAGTTGAAAGGGTGTCACCCCGTTCGTCTCTTGCACGGCCGTGTTGTAGGCAAATGTGACGTACGGCAACACCTGGTCCCATGTCCTGTGCTCCACGTCGACGTACATGGAGATCATGTCGGCGATGGTCTTGTTGAGTCTTTCTGACAGCCCGTTGGTCTGCGGGTGGTACGCCGTGGTGCGACGATGGCTGGTGTGGCTGAGACGAAGGACTTCCTGTGTCAGCTGGGCCATGAACGAGGATCCACGGTCTGAGATCAAGACTTCGGGGGCGCCGTGCCGGAGGACAATGGACTCGATGAAAAACTTGGCGACTTCAACAGCCGTTCCTGATGGAAGGGCTTTTGTCTCGGCGTACCGTGTGAGATAATCGGTTGCGACGATTATCCATCGGTTCCCTTGCGTCGATGGTGGGAATGGCCCAAGTAAGTCCATTCCAATTTGCTGGAACGGGGCAGATGGCGGCGCAATAGGCTGAAGAAGTCCTGCCGGTCTCGTCGGTGGTTTTTTTCGTCGTTGACACTCGTGGCAAGATCGGGTGTAGTGGTGCACTGTCTTCGCGAGCTTGGGCCAGTAGTATTTTTCGCGTATCCTGGCGAGAGTTCTGCTGTAGCCAAGGTGTCCCGCCGTCGGGTCATCGTGGCAGGCTTGAAAAATTTCTTCTCGAAGACTGGAAGGGACCACCAACAGCCACGCCGTGTTGTTGTCGCTGAAGTTCTCCTTGTAGAGCACACCTCGTCTGAGGGAGAAGGTTGGCGGTGTTCGTACAAAGTCCGAACGGCATCACTTTGAATTCGTACAGTCCGTCGGGAGTGACGAAGGCAGTTTTCTCCCGGTCACGTTCGTCGACTTCAATCTGCCAGTAACCACTCTTCAAGTCCATCGACGAAAAATATCGGGAGTGGCGCAATCGGTCTAACGTATCATCGATGCGGGGGAGCGGATAGACGTCCTTCTTCGTCAAAGCGTTCAGTCGACGATAGTCCACGCAGAACCGCAGGGTTCCGTCCTTCTTCTTTACAAGTACGACCGGGGACGCCCATGGACTTCTTGAGGGTTGAATGATGTCGTCGTCGAGCACCTCCTGGACTTGATCTTGAATCACTTTCCTTTCCTTTAAGGAGACTTGATACGGCGACTGGTGGACAGGGAGTGCGTCGTCGTCGGTAATAATGCGATGTTTCGCCATTGGTGTTTGACGAACTTTCGATGTCATGGCAAAACAGTCACTGTATTCGGCGAGGAGATCAACCAGTTGCCGGCGCTTCGGAGCTGGGAGCTCGGGGTCGATGTCGAGCGGCGGCGGTGTCGTGCTCTCCTGCTGTGACGACGAGGTTTCTTCGGAGATTGCGGTGACCACGGCTGGCGCCTGAAGCTCCTCGACGTAGCCCACGGTGGTACCCTTCGTTAGGTGCTGCGGCTCCTCTCGAAAGTTTGTCACGAGAACAGTTGTACGTCCTTCTTGGAGATCCGTTACGCCTCGTGCGACGCCAATTCCTTTCTCAAGAAGCAGTTGGACGCTGCCTTCCAGAAGAGCTTCACCGTGCATGACTGCGTCGGTTATGACGGTGACGAAAACACTTGACCGCGGCGGCAGATTCACATGGTCGACTATAACTCGAATCGCGGATGACGTCGTGTTGGCATCCACCGGTGGCAGAACAGGCTTTCGCAGCGTCAACTGGTTTGCCCCGAGGTCGATGACGGCGCCATACTCGCAGAGAAAGTCCATTCCGAGGATAACGTCCCTCGAACAGTCTTGCAGAACGACGAACTTGACAGGGCACGTCTCACCGTGGATCTCGACCCGAGCAGTGCATCTCCCGACTGGTGTGATGAGGTGTCCTCCGGCGATTCTTATTTGTGGTCCATCCCACGGCGTCATGACTTTTCGAAGGCGGCGGGAGAGCCTCCCACTCAAGACTGAGTAGTCTGCTCCGGTGTCCACGAGTGCTGATGCGTCGTGGCCGTCGATGACGACGTTTAGGTTATTGGACACCGTTGGAGGGGCGTCGTTTCGGTCTTTGGTAGCGTTCGAGTGGGGGCCCTCCGACGTTCGTGGAGGATCTTGGCGTCGGTCGTCTTCGGCAACTCCACCTCCAGGGGTTTCCGCGCCTAGTTTCCCCGGCGAGGAGCGAGGGGCGACAGGCTTTCACGTCGGGGTCGGTGCATCGGCGATGCTGGACGTCGTGGCGAAGGCGACCGGAACTCTCGGCGGGACGCAGGCTCGGGGACTGAGGTCGTCGCAGGTAATTGTCGATCTCCCGAGGGCGTTCACCATACCGGGGGCGCGGGTCGTTCGGGTGGAATCCGCGCAGCCCGAGTCGTCGGTATGGGCATCGGCGGTACACATGGTCAGCTTCCCGCAGTGGTGACACAGCGGGCGTCGGTCGGCCGTCCTCCAGACGTCTGTCTTCCTCGGCGCAGGTCGGTCTGGGTGAACGTGCGCCTGATCTTCCTGTCGTCGGGGGTACTGCGGCGTTGGGGCGTCTCTTCGGGGTGGCGCCGTGGCTTGGCGGGGAGCTTGCGGCGGTCGTCGGGCAATGGCAGCGTAGCTCAACGTCGGTTCCTCCGGCGCCACCGTGGTGACGGGAACCTCTGGTTGGAGCGCCCGATGCACTTCTTCTCGGACAGCCTCGGCGATGGAAAGGGTTGGCGGATGGCTGGTGGTTGGCAGCAACCTTCGTAGTTCCTCCCGGACGACCTCCCGGATAATTTCGCGGATATCCGTACCAGGAGTGTTTTCGCCGCTAAGCAGCGCGGTTGCAGTGACGCTTGGATGCCGCTGGTAGTGGAAGCGCGCGCTTGGAGGGCGCGCTCGATGTTTGTCGCCTCGGTGACGAAGGCGTCGACGGTTGCCGGCGGGTTGCGGACGAGGCCCCGAAGATGTCGTCTCTCACCCCGCGCATGAGAATTCGTAGCTTCTTCTCTTCTGTAGCCCGAGGGTCGGCGCGGGCGCTCAGGCGCAGAACATCCTGTACGAAGCCGGTGACGCTCTCGTTGGGGCCCTGGGTCCTGGTTCGCAGTAGGTCCTCGGCTCGCTCTCGGCGGTGGTGGTTTACGAATGTAGCCTTCAGATCGGTCTTGAAAATGTCCCACGACGTCAAAGAGGACTCATGGTTCTCGTACCAGTGCTTGGCGGTCCCCTCCAGGGAAAAATAGACGTTGTGCAGGCGCTGCTCGTCGGTCCAGCCATTGTGGCGGGCAACGCGATCATACTGGTCAATCCAGTCTTCGACGTCTTCGTAGAGTTCACCGTGGAAGGGGGCAGCCGTCCGCGGTGCGACGGGCATGTAGATGACGGGAGCGGCGGGGGCTTGCGACTGGTTGGCCATCGTCGTCTTCTTCGGCCTGGGCCTGTCCGGCAGCAGACCCAATTCAGGGGACTGACCTCTGGTACGCCGGCTTCTTCGGACTCCGGCGTCTTCGGCGAAGGGTAGTCTTCCGGGGCTGAGCACGTCGCTTGGCCGGGATGTCCTTGGAGGGGTACGATTAACGGGCATAGAATGGAGTACCCAGCACCTCCACCAAATGTCACGGGTGGTGACCAAAAGAACAATAAATAAACAGGAAGAAAGAAACGTTTAATGTGGCGAACTTGTGCCAAAAATAAAAGGGGTACAGAAAATAATAACAGAGCGTCGCGGGCGTCGAAGTCGGCGTAGAGCAGAGTCGAACGCTGGGGCGAGACTGACCCCAGCTTGCCACGCGGAGCCGCTTTTGTACACGCGTGGGCTTCTGGAGCATTCGGCGTAGAAGGTCCGGTGCCTAGAACATTCTAACCTCGAATCAGCAAGACGGTTCTCGAATTTACCAGAACGTCAGATTACAGTGTCAACAAAATGTGTAGCCGCGGCCAGGAATCGAATATATATATATATATATATATATATATATATATATATATATATATATATATATATATATATATATATATATATAATATATATATATATATATATAAGGAGAACACAACTGAGCTAAAAGCAATGAAATTTCCAAAATGTCACGAAAGTTTTACAACAATCCTTTAAGTTTATTTTTTATAGAAGCACCGAGCGGCAATCACAATGCTTGTTTTTCTAACCAAACATTGGTTACACTCAGCACCGTGATGCATGCGACAAATCACGCGGAAAGGAGTAATCTAAACTGTTCACTCTAATTTATACGCACCTTGGCGCTCACATCGAATTATGCCCAAAATAGCATTTGCCCAAGTGAATATTCTCTCATACAGGATAAGCTGGCATAGCCTGGCTGTTGAGGTTTGTTCTTGACAAGATACCAGTCAATTTAATTTGCAAATGAACATCACCCTTGCTAATCGATGATTTTAACGCGATTTAAGGTGCTCATGTCGCAGAAAAGCCGATGTTGGTGGCGTGACTGGAAAATCCTGATTTGTCGATAGGGTCATGACGTCACTGCTACATGCCCTCGAGCAGGAATTGCAAACAACCTACAATGCCCACGGGAAACGTGGCATCACGTTTCCCGTGACCTTTCGGTTGCGATGCCAGACACGCTCCTGACTAGGCCACGCGAGGCACGCTTGCACGGTGAATGAGAAGGCGATGCGAACGAGGCCAGTTAACGCTATCGCGTTCCACTTTTAAAGGCAAAGCTTAAGCGTCCTCCAAGATATTTTTGTTAAGTAAAAACTTTATGTTCTACTCGACATATCAGCTACCTAACTGGACACTTTCTGGTGGTTTGCGTAGGTAATCGTCGAAGTTTCGCCGCGCGCCCCTGTGTACTTCGTTTTTGTTCAGCCCACAGACATATAAAAGTAATGTTCACCGCATAAAAGATACAATAACAGACTTCTAAATGTTTGTGAAGTTATATGTGTGAGGAACACATGGTTATTTAAATTAGTTTCAAAATCAGAAATGCGTGTAAGGCTTCCCAAATTCACTTACAACGTGCCTGTCGAGGATAAAAACGCCGGAAAAGATTGGCAGAGCACCTTTCAGATAATGTTTTTTGGGGGGGAGGGGGGGGGATCTTCAGTAGCTAATTAAATATACAGTATTTTTATAGTGATCAATAAATGTTACTTCGTAAAGTTGACATAACCGCTTGTCGACCGACACGGAAGGACAATACTCGAAATTACGCGAGCTGTTGAGTCTGCGTGAACGTGTTTTTTGTTCACTGATTGGCAGTGTGAAACATCAGGTTGCAGGGTATGCCAAAAAAAGACTTTGTGCTCACGTGACAGATTAACGAACCCCTTTCGCGGAGGCCCCCTGTGCTGTGGCAAGAAGCATAGAAACCCGTTTGTCGGTTGCGCAGAGGGAGTCGTGGTCGTGATTCAGTTGTCATGCGGTAAAAAGTACATCGGGCAAACAGGCAGATGCCTAAATGATAGGTTACGAGAGCACAATTTGAATGTTAATAATCAGCGTGACGGTCATCTTTCAGTTCATTGTCACGAATGTGGATGCAGGCCCTTGTTCAACACGTGCGCGATTCTAGTCAGACACAAGGATAAGACGGTCAGGGAAATAATAGGAGCAGACTTGATAAAACAGTCTGGAGCACAATGTGTCAGCGTTGCCTCCATTTACCTGTTAGACAAAGAGTTAGCGTTTTTGCGTGCGACGGTGAGGCCTGGGATTGGCTGAGGTGAAGCGGTTTGAGTGTATATATGTCCCCCCCTTTTTTCAAAAATAAATAGTTGAAGTAGCGCTCCGTGTTGTCTAGTCTCCCTTTTGTCCTCGTCTTAAGCGCCATCATGACTACAATTTATCATACATTGCAATTCTGTATATGACGATTTGATCAATAGATAGAAATACAGCTGCCAATTTTTCATTCCTATATATTGATTTTGTGATACTAACAAAAAAGAAAAAAAATACCTTGAACCGTTTTGAACCGGTTACCGTTATATTTTTTTTTCAGTTCGGTTCCGGTTCAGTTCCAAGATGGCGGCGAAGATTTCGATTCAGTTCCGGTTCGGCTAAAAATAGCGGTTCGGTTCCGGTTCGACACCCTGCGTACACCACGCCATTCAGCTCACGTACGAAACAGAGAGAGATAATGTCTTGCTTTTTTTGGATGTGCTGGTACGCAGGGCCAGTAATGGCAGTGTGGAAACGACTGTGTACCGTAAGCAGTGCGACACCGAAAATTGCTGTCCTTTGACTCGTATCACCCGACCGAACACAAACGGTCCGTTCTAAGAACTTTTTTATCACGTTGAGATGCAGTGTGCTATAACAAGCAGCTACGATTGCAAGAAGTAGAAAATATGGTTGCTGCTTTTAAGCGACGCCATTATCCCATGGACGTTTATTAACGATACGCAGAGGCGAATGCAGAGGGGAAGGGGGAGTGAGTCGCGACCAAACCGCAACCAGTCTTTCGATTTTAAACGCGTGCCATTTCTCTTTTTGGGGAAGTGCGGGGGTGTAGGAGAGGGAGCCGCGAGCCGCACATAACACGCGAAGAGCCGTATGCGGCTCGCGAGCCGCAGCTTGGCCTCCCTTGGTCTATTGTATCTATTCCAGGGCTATGTCCAGGGCGTGTCAGACGCTGTTCGGAGAGCTTTGCATCTGCTGGGCGTACAAACTGTTTTTAAACGACATTACACCGCGGCAAATATGTTCCCGAAACCGAAGGACCGTACCCCTGCGGACGATCAGAGCGGGGTCGTATACAAAGTGCAGTGCGGGAATTAATTTGTGACGCGACTTACATTGGCGAAACGGGCAGAAAGGGGGCAACGAGACTAAAAGAACACAAAAGGGACGTTGCCAGGGCCACCCATGCCACGCGGTACACGACGGAACTTGTCGAACACTGCTGGACGACAGGACACAGTTTCGACCTGGACAATGCGACGACGCTGGCCTGAGAACAAAGGTGGGGGCAAAGGAAATTTGTCGAGTCATGGTTCATCCGTCGTGACGCATCGGTGTGCAACACCAACCGTGGCACCGTGCCGGACGTTTACAAGGACGTGTGTGGTAAGTAGACTGGTCGACCTCGCCTCATTTGTGTCTGTGTATACCGAAGATGCCACCTGCATACGTGGCGAAACGTCTGTACCTTTTTTTTTTAATAATTTGTTATGTTACGTCGGAGTTAACCTTTTTAATCGTATATGTCGGAAGCAATTGAAGAAGCTAAGAAATATGAAGCCACACAAATATATGCACGAGGGTGCCACAACCAATTTCCGAACAAACGGACAACCAACGAAATAGCAGATGATTGACCTCGTGAAGGTTTTGTCCCACATACCCAAAACTAGCGATAGCGCTGGTCCTGGGGATTTGGGTATCGGAAGATGTGGAAAGCAGGTGCTGCTGCTGGATAGAGTGGTCTTTTTTTTTCGTCTCGCTATCTGTATTATGTGTCTACCTCTTTCGCCTGCTTTCTCATCGAGAAATTTAAACAGAAAAGCGGAAACACCCAGATTATCGTCACCCTGGACGTCACGTCAGTGCCATGTGCTCTGTCTTCTGAGGGCTGGTTTATATTGGGCAAGAGCACACTCTAAGAAAAAATGGAGGAAAAAGGTAGCAACGGCATTCCTCCCTTCTACTGGCGCGCCCCCAAGCGGACACGGGAAAAAGGGAGGAACAAAACGTTTTTCTCCTTCTCCAGGCAGACGGGAGAAAGATTTCGCCCTCCTGACTTATATTCTTTCGGTTTCGTTTTTCGAGCACGTCGCACACGTTGTTTAAGAAAAGTTGTTGAGTTGATTGAGCTTCAGCGGCAACGAAGGCCACCGTTAATTCCGTCTTCTAGTCCAAACGTGCATAACATTTCGGTTGCATTGATGTTTTTATCACTAATTTTAGTAAACGAGCAAACGAAGCCGCTAAAAACAGCGAAGTTCCGGAGCAGTGCCAGCAGAGCTACGGACACTGGGTAAGATCGCCGTTGTCGCCGTCTCCGCCGTCTCCGGATTGCGGAACCCACCCTGCCCCAGTGTGTCCGAATCGTGGGAAATTTCCCATATTGTGGGAAAAAGCATCGCAGCTAGGGAAAAAGGGAAACCAGAATTTAAACACATGTAACACATGGGAAATATTTTTTAATAAAAAAATAAAACAAAATTTTGTAATTTTCTTATCTACACCGAACAAGAGAATGGAAGTGGCACTAGCTACTCAGACAGTTTGCTGTTTTGAAGAGCCAATCTAATTCATCACGACTTACATCATGTGCGTGCTGCAAGCCTGCCGGTACAGTACTGTTGGTTCGCGCGCTTTCCTCATTGCTAGCTAGGCACACACGTCCTCTGTCAGTGCGATAGATCATGAATTGCACAGTGGGTGGGGTCACTTTCACATCACGAAAACGAAGAGGAGATTTTAGTTTAGTTTAGTTAATGGCCCGCTAGCCTTCATTTAGTTCCTCTCGTTTATTCAACCAATGTATAGTGCGGAAAAGAATGGGAGGGAGACCAGTTTGCCGAACGTCAACTTCTACATTTCGTAATTTATGCGATGCAAACTTCTACAAAACAAAAACATACGTGAGGTGTTGCTGCATCTAAATATACATGGCGTCATGCGTATCTTAAAAGCGACTTCTGCCGCTAAAATGGTGTTGTGGGAAAAAAAGGGAATTTTCGCCCCTCGACGAGGGTAAAACCGAAGTGGCAGTGCGGCAACTAGTGTTGCCGAATCGTGGTAAATCTCCCATATTGTGGGGAAAAGCATGACAGCTTGGGAAAAAGGGAAAACAGAATTTAAAGCATATAAAACGTGGGAAATATTTGTTAATAAAAAACTAACCTGAAATGTTGTCCTTTTCTTATATACATCGAACAAGAGAAAGGAAGTGGCACTAGCTACTCAGACATTTTGCTGTTTTCAAGAGCCAATCTAATTCACCACGACTTACATCATCATGTGCGAGCTGCCAGCCTGCCGGTACAGTACCGCCAGTTCGCGCCTTTTCCTCACCGGTAGCTACGCACATACGTCCTC
Organism: Ixodes persulcatus; assembly: GCA_013358835.2. Classification (NCBI taxonomy): domain Eukaryota; kingdom Metazoa; phylum Arthropoda; class Arachnida; order Ixodida; family Ixodidae; genus Ixodes; species Ixodes persulcatus. Next base: position 144,690 of record JABSTQ010009896.1, on the reverse strand, counting down.
TGTCAGTGCGATAAATCATGCATTTCACAGTGGGTGGCGTTCCTTTCACATAACGAACACGAGTACGCGATTTTAAGTTTAGTTTAGTTATTGGCCCGCTTGCCTTTATTTAGTTCCCCTGGTTCTTTCAACTTTCAACTTTCAACTTTCAACCAATGTAGGGCGCGGAAAAGAGGGGGAGGGGGTACAGTTTGCCGAATGACAACCTCTGCATTTTGTAATTTATGCGATGCAAATTTATACAAAACAAAAACATATGTGAGGTGTTGCTGTATCTAAAGGTACTTGGCGTCATGCGTATCTTAAAAATGACTTCTGCCACTAAAATGGTGTTGTGGGAAAAAAAGGGAATTTTCGCCGCTCGACGCGGGAAAAATCGAAGTGCCAATGCGGCAACACTGCCCTGCCCACCCCACGCCAGCCCACGCGGAACTACAGTAGCGGAACCACGCGGATCTGTGTCGACGTTTTCGACGTTATGGAAATCGCAGGAACTGCGTCCAAGACCGGCAGGTTTTGCTGCTGGCTGCCTGGGTGCCTTCCGTGCTGAGTTTGGTTCTGTTTTCCGATGCCGAGTGCCAACCGGCAATCAACGTGGCTTTGTATTTCTGCGTGTCAGCAACATAGCAGCAACATCGTGATGGCAGTGTTGTACGTTGTGAACAGAAGACTGGAATTATCGCCGATGTGACCGTGTGTTCGCGTATCAGTGGTGTAACAACAAGATGAGATGACGTAAACTGTTGGGCATTGATGCCGCTGGCCGAGCCGTGATCGGAGGGGGCGGGGTGTCGCAGGTTGACATTCCGCTTTACATTAAAGAGTTTAGACCACTTGAGGGATTAGGTGCAATCGGTCGACGTGCGGATAGTCATGTTGGAACGCTGGTCTGAACAGTAAGCTCCTATCGTACTGTGGCCAATGTGACTGTCGGTTGTCTCCTCCCCGAGAGCGATTGCGCTCTGTGGAAAGGACTGAAAAGTACGAAATTATGACCGAAAGCACGTATATATACGTACGGTGTGGAATTTCAGCATTAAACAATAATAGTAGGTAAAATCGAAAAAGAAAAAAAGCTACCCCAGGTAACAATTTATGTTGTGGAGACAGTCGGCGCAACAATGTTTCGCAACATGAAAACAGTTGTATAGCAATCGCGCAACAATGTTGTAGCAACAGTCATAACACTGCAGAAGTGTCCGCTGCTAAAGCACTGCGGCAACTGTGTCGGTCAACCGTTGACTGTCTCATGCTCGCAACAGTTACCGAAGCATTGCTTTTACCCAGCAAAATCTGTGCTGTCCTGATGTTGCTAAACATTGCGGAAAAGACCAGCGCAGCTGTAGGCGAAACATTATCACGCAACACAAGCTCCGCCAACAACGTCACGTTTGCATTTGCGAGAGTGCAGAACTGCTGTTTTGCTACTATTCGACTGATGTTGCGGTAGCGTCGGGACCTTTGATTCCGAAATGTTGTGGCAACGTAACTTTCTGCTTTCGGAAAACAAAGCTTACAAACAGTTATCGCAACACTTAGCAAACTGTTCCCGTGGCAGATTAAAAAAAAAAAAAAACAGATTGCGTTTATACTGGCAGAATGCAGTCGCCAAACATTGCTTTCCAAAAGTGTTCCAACCTTACGACACAACAGTTTTGCGCTAGGTCGGGATAGATGTTTCGAGGAATTGTTGCGGAAACAATGGACACCATTGTTGGTTGACTGTTGCTCAAACCTATTCGGCAGACGTTGCGCGCCACAACGGGACTGCAGCTGTACATCAGTTTTCGCCAACTGCTGCCGCATGCATCTTCTCAACATTTTCACTGCATGACGAGGCAGCGCTCCTCGCAACAGTGCTTCCGCATAATCGGGGCAACAATGTCTTGCTTTTGTTGCTACAGTCGGTCATGCCACTGCTGCGTTGCATATTTTTGCGGGTATTCGTCTCTTGTCTCGCAACAATTTGAAAACAGTTGGGCAGCCCTTTGGTAATTACTCCGGGCACCTCATCGCGAAACAGTAATACAGTCCAGGCAGCTGAACTAATAAATATATATTCCGTACAGAGAAAGCTAACTGTCGGCGATGGCAGCGCCGCCATTCCTCCCGCCTCCGCCCCTAATGGAACCTCACAGCTGCGTGAACTCATTTGGGGATTGTAGCAGTAACAGTTACTCTTCCATTTCGGCTTTTAACAGCAATTTCGGCGCCGAGGCATATGCGGTAGATACGCCAACACCCGCTTGCAAGTAGGCGTATCGTGAACTACTAGAGAAGTCAGCACGCACCCAGGTCAGGACGCGCTACCTAAAATTTCCGGTGAGACGTGGTTTTAGAATCAAAATATTAATTGTACCGCAAAACTTTGTAAACTCGGATTTTTAAAAATCATCACGTGTTTGCCATTTCGCACCTATCTCCAATAAAAGCTTTTAGAAAAAAAAAATTGTTTGTTTGTTTTTATGCAAAAAACAAGCTTTCTAAAAGCGCATGGTAACCAGAGTCCAGATGCTGGCCGCAGAGGTTACTCCTTCTGTGCATGCTAGTAGAGGGCGCCACCGCCTTGTTCTGGAGTTCTCCGGCCCCGCCAGCACCGCTCCGTCGACTTATGCGAAGCTCTGTGCGACGACCGTCGTTTTAATGACATGTCTTTTGAAAAGTTCCGAAATCATATGTTTGAAGAGTATCATGAAACTGCCTATTGTTCACGTGCTTTACTGCTGCCTGTGGTTCATTAATTGGGTAACTGGTGCGAGTTGGACAACTCTATCCGGCAACACGGGGAAATCGTGTTGCCGGCGACCTTGTCACATCGAGGTAACAACTACAGTCCGGCAACAAGTTGCTGCCGCCCGGCAACCGTGTTGCCCGATTTGTTGTCCGACAACCCTGTCACACCGCGCTGACGGCGGGGACAACACGGGGAACACTCCGCCATCTTGATTGTTTACCATCGTTCGTGTGAGGCGCGGATCGCTGGAAATGTGACTCTTACAAGTGCTAGTGCTTTTGAAGGGCCGGAAATTACCACGGTACGACATCAACCAGTGACTGTGATTAGAAAACTTGACACGGGGAGTATTTTCCGCTCTTTATTTTATCAAACTGTTCTTCATTCGCTGACAAAGCAGATGGCCTTAACCAAGGAAAGTGACATCGCTGATGTATGTTCGGGATTTACGCCACCGTATGAAGTGTTTCTGTCCGGTTCTTTCTTTCATGCAATTCCTATTTCTACTGTAAAATTGAGTTAGCACCGGCAGTACCCCAAAACGTCGTTTGTAGCCTGGTGTTGAGCTGAATGACAGTGCTTCAAAACTGCGACACCAACACGATCGGCCCTCATAACAATCGGTAGAATAAATATTTTTCAACGCTGTCTATTTGCCTACCGCCTGCTAAGTGATAGCTTCATTCGCCAAAACCTCCTGGGTATTTTTGAAACAAATCAGGTGTCTGGTAGCGGCTGTTTTTGTCAAGTTCCAAGCATCAACAATCATGATCAGAGTGGTCGTTTTAATGCTTCGATTTTTCAATCTTTGGTTTTCTGGATTATTTTTATTATACTTTATCACCGGGGGAGTAGGCATGCCATTTTATATCAGTATTAGTAATGTGAGCTGGTCTCCTCGGCAGTTATAATTTCAAACCAGTCTGAACGGTCACGACCGTAGCTGTGACCATTTCGAAAATTGTTTTCCGTAATTACGCAGTAAAAATATTCCTCAAATTATTTTAGCTGCACTCCAGCCTTAATTATTGCTAAATAACGTTTTCCAAGCCTTCATTTGAGCAAGACGTTATTGATAGGGAACTAGCTCTACCATCGAAGCTAACTATGTTGTCGTGTTGCCGGCCCGAAATTCGCTCAGCCAGCGATCAGGGCAACACACGATGTCCAACACAAGTTGCTGCTGTTTTTGTTGCCGAGGGCTGTCATACCGAGGCAACATTTTAGTTGTCGTCCATGTTGTCGTGCTGTTGCCGCGATGTGACAGGTATGTCGAAAAACACGGGGAGCGAGCAACAAGTTGCCCGACTGTGGGGCAACGTGTTGTGTTGCTGTTACCGTCGTGTTGCCTCAGTGTGACAGGGCCTTTATGAACACTATCAGGCTACAGTGCCGCTGAGTCAAAAAAAAAAAAAAATAACCGCCTGATTGGGGGGGGGGGGGGGGGGGTTGTGTCTATGTTTATACAGCCTAGAACTTGGTCTGCCTCTACGGGCGACGAGTCTCCAAGCTGTAGATGAGCAATTTAGCCAGTGCAGTAAAACCGCTAGCCTGGGGTCTTTAAGGTGCATCACGCAGTAGCGATACACGACCGCACGCCGGTACGATGCTTATCCAGATCGAAACGGGCAGGAATGGGTATTGAACCCAGGATCCCCGAGTTCTGCAGCGCGAGCTTTCGCTCCACGTGACATCCTCAAAGATTAGCAGAGCATCCACTCATGTAATACCCCCCCCCCCCCCCCCTTTGCATTTATATTCATATTGTAATCCGCTTAAAGGAGTCATGAAATTATTTTTCATTCTTCCTTAGCTTTAATCCTCAACTTAAAAGCGGATTGAAAAATCACGTGGTCGTGACATGCTTTTGCACCGGTGCGATGACTCGAAGCTTTCACCGTGCTTTTTGAGCACATCATATAACTTGTCATTCGCAAGTGATAATAAATTCCGTCAGGGCACTCATTGACCACGAACGCGAATCCAAATAATTGTTGACGAGCGCATACATCCGAATGACACAGTTCTCGTGTCCAATGCGAGAGCTCGGGTCGGCTGACGTGCTTTGGGGACCGTTGACGTGCTTGGGGTAACGCTGACATGCTCTGAGTACAGCGGATGTATCACAATGAAAAGGCGGAGAGCTTTCAAGGGAAATGAGGTACAAAATAGTCCCCTATATTTACAAATGTTGGTACCGAGAAGCTGGCTTTTGACTTTCTACCCTTTTTATTTTGGCCCACTAAACGATATGCGAATAGTAAACTCCCAATGTAAAATCATTTATCCCAGCCCAAAATTCATTTCATGTTGATTAAAAGGATAAAAGGCGTGAACAGAACAGGACGAAAAATGAACCACGTACGACACGGACAAGCGTCAACGTCCAACTGATTTAATAAAACACGAAACATTGTCAAACTGTTGATCCTCATCGCCTAAACACATGCAATAGATAAAGGATCGTATCGCTCATCACACGCAGCCCTCAAGAAACTCAATTTCTTTGTTTAGTAGATAAAGGGATGGCTGCTTACGCATTTGTCAGCCGCTTTGTGTATACCGAAAGCTACGATTAATCCCCTTTCCATCCTCTTCTTCCCTCTCTTAATAAACCTTGTGTGCTCTAACAAAGGTTCACACCCGCATCGTTTACAGTGCTCCGCAAGATGCTCACCCGAATTATTCGTCCGGCTAGCTTGTGTTCCCGCGCTCTTTCATTGAGGCATCGGCCGGTCTGATTAATGTAAACTTGGCCGCAACTAAAAGGAATTTCATAAACCACCTTAGTCACGCCTTTTAATCTTTTAATTGATATGTACCAACCAGCCCAAACCAATTTTTTATTTAATTTCATGGCCCCTTTAAATCTGAAAATCATTAAAAGTAAAAACACATCGAAAAAAAAAAAGTCTCGCTGAAAGCTGGAGCTTTTTTTCTAAAGAGGGGAATGTAAATTGCCTTGATCCGCAAGTGCGGCACTAGGAGTCTAATTTTAACATTCCCGTTTTGTTCCGTGAGCCGGTCATAACACATGAACATGTCGGGACCACACCGAACCTCGTAAACAACTCCGGAACGCAGCCCGGTGACGGAACCTTACATTTTTTGTTACATCCTTGTTTATGTTCGAAGTAAAACGGTTTTATCTATCTCATCCGGAAGTCCGTCCTAAAAGCAGCACTAAAAAAAAAAAAAAAAAAAATTTGGGCAAAAGTTTTTTTTTTTTTTTTTTTATTTACGCGAGAAACCAGAGAAGCACGGAAGTACACTATTTAACTTTGAAACAATTTGGGGGCTTTTGTAACTGAACTTCAAACTGTAGCCAGCCGACATTATAATCGCTTGTTTGATTGCTATGTAAACCTCAGACACAATGAAAACAAGTATGTTTTAGTGCATTGCATGCGAATGACAGACAGCTACTTTGACGAGCTCTGAGTGAGTGCTAAGCATAAATCAAATTTTCCTTGCATGCTTTCCATAAGACGAGCGCAATTCTTTATCGCAGTCCATAAACTGTATCCCTTTCCAAGTGGAAGTTATTTCATCGTAGCCCAAAATCGCACAGGATTCCAGTTTTGCTACCAGAATATATATACATATATATATATACATTTTTTTTTGTACATTTTGAGACAGCAGTTATTGCTTTTTCCTTAAAGATAGTTTTTGCATCCTTCGGGACCGCTAACAATGACCAGATTAGTCGGTCTGGAGCGCGGTCATGGACTTGTCCTTCCGTTCCCCTTCCAACGATATGACACCGACGTGATATTTCCCTTTTTGATATGGAAAGACGAATTCCTCAGAGTCGGATCACTCAATCTGTCTAAAGAATCATTTGCGTGGCTAAAGTGCCTTACCAAACATATTGCACCGCGTTATATCAATCAATCAATCAATCAATCAAATCTTTTTATTCTCCAGAAATTCTGGAGGGGAGCCTAGGCAAAAAGCTGTTCAAGAACAGCTTGACTTGGCTCAGGCTCCCCCGTTTACAGGCAGCAGCATTCAATAGAGAAACAAAAAAAAAAATGAGTACACAGTACGCACACATATAGATACATGAAAATAATTGCTACAATTCATTTGAGAATTGAAAATACAACAAGAACAAACTAAACAAAGTACGACAAGATGTCTTTGTTGCTAGCCGAATATAGATACATGAAAATAAATACTACAATTCATTAAAAAAATGAAAATACAACAAAAAAAAACTAAATAAAATACGACAAGGTGTCTTTCTTGCTAGCCGAATATATATCTATGTTATTGGTGAGACATGTATTTAACAAAGATGGAAGAATATGGCGCAGGGATTGCAGATTATAGTTTGTACGTGACCTTTATGTGTACGTCCCGCTTTACGAGAGACATACTCGTTGGTGTAGTTTATTTTATGTTTATTTGTTTCTCTTCATTGCCCTGGCATCCGGTTTGCTGTTAAGCGGATTGTATTAAGAAGAAAATTACGGGGGTTCAGTCAAAAGTAGGAATAGTTCTAGTACTGTTGGGCTAGTGTCGCCATCTCGTTGAACCAATTGAAAATAAAAATAGCGAAGACTGCCTTCTCATATTTATTTACACAAATACCAAGACATTTCATTTAGACTTCCCGTCAGGGTCTTAAAATTAAGATAGGAGAACTCTGTGGTATGTACTACCATTTGTTTTATCGCTTTTATCTTCTATGTAATTTTATTACAAAATCGCCTCAAGCCAAAATGGTCATGTTTCTGAATTTTATTAGAAATCCCCGGCGCATTCAGGGGAAAATACATGCGTCGTACGACCTTCATTGTCTTCACAATTAACCTCCAAAAGAATCAATTCTCTGGTACATTCCTGAAATCAACATTTGTGTAGCGAAATTTGCCCATTGACTGACGAGCGGGTGAATCCCCCTTAGAGGCATTTCCTTTTAATCTGCCCAATTTCAAACCCGCAAATACAGTAAGAACAAGACAGTTGAAGGAAATCTTGTCAGACATCAGCAGTTTGAAATGGTAGGCAATATTTATTTTGAAAAACTGGATGGGCTATCCAGAATTTGATGGTGGTGGTATCTTGCACAGAAATATGACTTGAACATGTATCAGGCAAGACTCAAAAACAGCTACAGGCTAACCTGACCACTGAAACACAATACATCAAAAGTAAATAAGCATTACGTACTTCTCAACAAAAAAACGAGTCATTTACAAAATGAAAGCTGTACAAAACTCTTGCATCACTCCCTTCACTTGAGAAAATAAGATGTGAATGCCGCAAAGTTCAGCAACGCCTCCATGGTGCCCTCAAAGCAGATGTCGTCGTTGACTTTGTACACTTCGGGAAAAACAGCTGTCTTCCTCTCGGAGAACAGTGTGCACTTGGAAGTGCACGACCTGAAGTAAAATCGCTTGATGCACCCAATCTTCTCAAGCATCCTGAGCACGTCCAAAGTCTGGATGCACGGTCCAATATGGTTTGCAAAAGAGGTCCGGATGGACTCTTCCGTAATGCCAGGATTGTCCATAACAAATGACAGCACAGCAGACATGTATTTGTGAAGCAGCGGTCGGTTGAGCGTGCCATCGGGCTTCTTCCACAGTCGCGGAATGTACATGATCTTCTCCAACTTTTCCATGTTTATGTTGCGAGACATCGCTTCGATGCATGTGCGATTAAAGACAGCTCCTCGTGTTGCTGGTCGCTGTCCTGGAGAAGTCTGCTGCGTTTTCTTGGGTTTCGTCACAGCAATGTTGGGATCATCTTTCACTTTAAGCACAGAAGCTTCGCCGTTGTCTGCTTTCAGCATTGTATTTACAAAGTCACTCGATTTGACTTCATCAGCTGGAGACTTGGCATATGTAGACAGATCACAATTGTCGGCTGTGCTGTCGTCCACTTCCATTGCAGATACACCTGCTGGGTTCTCGTCAACCGACATAGGAGAGACTTCAGCTGTGTTTTCATCGACTACCATTGGGGAGGTGTCCACAGCAGACGGTTCCTCCATAGCTTCGTCCTCTGCCGAAGAGGAAGTCTTTCTTGCCTTGGCCTTTCGAGCCAGCTCTTGTTCACCGAGTGCAGTCGCAAGCGACCGCAAGTCCTTAGGGATCTTGACTGCTCGTACCATCCAAGGCTTGGCGTGAAGCAATGCAATGTACCGCACACGGGTCACTCCTGTTCGCACAATGGCCTTGCAACTCACCAACACATCCAAGTGTGACTCAAGAACTGCACTGGTTACATTCAAATGAAATGTTTCGCACAGGGTGGTGAATGTGATGCCAAGCTCTTTCATGTCGACTATCAGGGCATACAGCCCATGAGCAAAGTTTGCGTCAGCATCGCCCTTTCCGTGATCTGCATAAGCTTGGCTAATGTCCTCTGCAGTCCACAAGAGCTCGCATGCGTTTGCTGCAAGAACTTCTCTTTGTTCTTGCACGAGCTTGTCGTAAACAGGACTTCGGATCTTGAGTTTGTATGACTTGTCAGTTGGTTCCTCGACGGTGCAATTGGCAAGAACATCACCGTCCGACAGGCCAAAGCTTATCTTGCAGGGCTTAATAATGACATAGTCCTGGGGCCGCAGAGAGGTAAACTCTAAGGCCTTTGTCATGTCCTGCCTGAGCATGTAAAGGAAGCTCCGAGATGCTTTCGCGTTGCTTCCAGAGGTTTCGATGTGCAGGTTACTAAGACTGTCACTATATGAGCAGCTACCTGCCAATGGGCTTTCACTGGGTGGACCCTTTGTGACAACCTTGCAAGGGTTTCCACTATCTTCACAGACTTTGCTGTCAAAGTCGACAATTGCCTGTGGAACATCAATGACATAGTCTACCTTCTCCATCATGATCAGCGTGATTAAAAGCACTGCATGTGGAGGATCGACAGCATCAACAGTTGTAAACTTCTCCCCAGAAGTCTGATTTTCAAATAGGGTAGTCACTAGCTGAGCCATATTCACAAAATTCTCTGGTGCAAAGCGTCGCATGAGCTCAAACTGGAACCGCCCTGACAGCGTGAAAGGCAGCATGGACATGTTGAGTGAGCTGAACTGCTTTTTGGCGTGGCACTTCTTCCTGCAGATGACACTGTTGTGCCTAAGCCTTGCAGTCACTGATCGGATCAGCTTGTCTGGATAGAGCTCATAGATCCTATACAAGATCAGCGACCAATTTGTCTTCCCATCATCGGCGCCAAAGGACGAGATGATGATGATGCTCACCGTGGTAAAGTGAATGTCTACAATATTGTGGGGTTCCTGGTATGACCAGCTGTCAGGCAAACACTGCCCACTCACCAGGATGTTGTACTGATCCTTGAGTTCTTCCACTGTATTTGGAAGGGCAATCGCACGGTGCCGCTCCTGAGGACTTTTGCTGAACTTGACCATCAGATGGTCCAGAACCGTTCTCAACATCTGGATCCATGCTTCCTCCGCAGTCTTCACTGGCTTGGGACCATGGAACATTTCTGTAAGCTTTTGGTCCTGCCGTGCCTCACAGAGGAACACGGAGGCATTGGCCTTTGTGGCTGGATTGAGCAGCATGAAGCGCAGCCGCCTCTGACAGGCACGGGACGTCTTGTCCTTGCTGAGCTCGGGAAAGTGCTCATGGAGAATATCCCTAATGGCCGTGAAGGGCACAACCATTTTGGGCTGGTGTGGGTCCAAGTACCAAGAGGCCACTTTACACATTAGCAAGACTATGTCTTCTTGAGAGCTCCATGCAACACGCATGGATCGCATCTGCTTCAGAGCAGCCATGTCCTTGTCATCATAGTATGGTCTTCGTTTCTTAGAATGTCCGTGGCGTTTCAGCACTCTGAAGATGCTATGGGGCTTTCTCCTAAATGGAGTTCTCTTCTTGACTTCCTCTGAAGCCTTACTCCTCTCTACAGAGCCATTGATGACAACTGGAATGGCCACCGGATCTGTGCTTGGTGCTCCCGGCTTTGGGTAGTACACAGACATGCGGGAAATGGTTGATCGGAGCCTTGAGAGCCTCTGTTTCTGTTTCTGCTTCCGTGCAGTACCGCCGTCGGTCTCCTTCCCAGTCTTATCCAGGTATTCAATGTAGTTCTCCAGCGGCTTTGACTTTTCCTTTTGTGACATGGTCATCAATCCAGGTGTCTTCAAGACCACAGTGGTCGTGTAGTTCCAATTTCGTTTAAGGTGTGCAAAGAGTGCAGAATCAAAGCCGGCTGCACCTAGCTGGTCCCCTGGTATTGAACCGGTGTCCACTTCCTCACCAAACTCTCTGTTCTTGGATGCCTCAATCATTGCTGGCTTCTTGTAGAGGTTCTGCAGCTCAATTACCTGGCCGCGCATCGTCTGGGCCGTTCCCAAAGGAGTGCTGAGGCAGATGCCTTCTAAGTCAAACCAGAACCGGTTGACGTCCTCTTCAGTCTCAAGAAAGTAGTCTTTGAGAGGATACTCTGTGTCTGGTGAGATCTGGTGGTACCCTGGGGCCGAGCAGGCAGTGTCTTTGATGATGATGCGCTTGTGAAGGAAAAGATACACTTGATCCTTTTCCTTGAGGCGTTGCGGTCCAAATGTGAGCAGCCCAACAAAGGACAGCCTCTTGATCGTTTCATGGATGGAGTATATGTAGCGCCTCGCGAAAAGCAAGGCGTTCCTGAGCTTAACAGGAAGGCTGCGTATGAGGTAGTGGCACCTCACACTGTGCTGCAGGTATTCGTCCAACCCTTCTATCTTGTACTTAATGCAGCTCACAATCTTGACAAACAGAGAGAGCGGCAGCGAGAGCAAGATGTCACTGAAGAGGAGCCACCCCTTGGGTGTGTTGGGGTTTGCTGGGAGCGGAGCCACAAACGTCTTCCAACTGATGCCTTCTTGGTAGCGCATTGGAGCCGATGGATCGTCATCCAAGTGCCCTAGGGGTGCCCCATCATAAGTATACAGCATGTAGTGAATAAAGCTGTAGCACAGCTGCATCCGGCGGAACTTGGGCTGAGAGCCATAGAAGCGGCCCATCGAAGGGTTGTACTCCATCTTGGAGCACTCCGTGAGCTCGGGGCTTTTGGGAGCTTGAGGTTTTTTGTTTTCCTTGTGTATGGCGAAATACTTGAACTTGGCCTGTTCGATGGTCGACCTGACCAGCTCGTCGTCTTTAGTGACATCGGGGTGGCAGATGAACTGCAACTTCTTCTCTTCTTCTCCCAACCGCAGAGTAGTCCGTATGGACTTCAGATAACCGCTCTTGCAGAGCTTGTAAAGGAGCCGCTCTAAAGAGACCTTGTCCAGCTTCAGCTTGTAGCCATCTTCCAGCTCTTGCTTTTGCAGCGTCTTGAGAAGCTTTGTTAAATCGGCAACCAACCTTTCAGCCTTGACATAGTCAATGATCCTGTTGGCCCTCATAAGCATTTTGTAAGAGGGGACCAGCTCCTGCAGGGACTGCCTCTTGTTGATAATGCCGGAAGTGCTCGGGAAGCTCAACACCGTGGAACCTCTTGTCTTTATTTTCTTAGAGAGTGGTTCGTTGCTGGCCTCCACTGTAATGGTGGGTTGGTCGCACTCTTCGCTCGGAACCTCCTCTCCAGTCCCTCGCTTCACGGGCGCGTTCTCCGAAGCAGGTGGCTTGACTTCAGAGATATCCTTCCTCTGAGACACCCGCTGCCTCTTAGCAGGGGGACATTCGCTCGCTTGTTCGAGCATTCGCTTCTTCTCTGCCTGCAAACTTCTTGTGAGTCTCCGACTGCGATGCAAACTCCGGGGTGAAGTAGCGTGTCACTCTCTGACGACCAACGTCTTCCCTGTACGGCACCGCCAGGTTCCTGAAGAGAAGGGCCTTCAGAAGGGGACGAGCTTCCAGCCGTGTCGTTGACATCAGCTGCGCCAGTTCCCGGAGTGTCGCACCTTTCGTGCCAGCTCGCTGCAGTTCCCTGTAGGCCTGGTCTAGCCTTGGCAAGTCATAAATGTACTTACGCGGGTCGTAGAACATCGCGATGCTCGACTGGCTCTCCATCTCTTCCCCGTCGTCCTCCCCTTCTGCTCCTTCAGCCTCTTCCCCCTCAAACGGCTTGATGAGCTCAATGACACGAAGAAGCTTCATCCCCGTGTTTTTGGTGTACCACTCCTTTTCCGGCGTGTCCGGGTAAAGTTCGTTGTAAGCCATCGTGTACTGCGTCACATACGGCACGGCGGCAGAGTTCATCAGCCTCTTGAAGACGGCGTTCTTGAGACCCATCTCCGCACGGACCTTCCGGAGGACCTCACGCTTCAGGGGCTTTGTGTCCAGAAGCGCGCACAGCTCCCTCGTCAGCACCTTGGACTTGGTCTGGACCTCGACGAAGAACCGGGGCAGGTGGAGCAAAAAACCAGTTCCGGACTGCTTGTGATCGGAGCGCTGGTAGTAGACCTGCTTCGTGATGAGGTGCCGCTGAACGAGCTGCTTGCGCAGGAGGAACATGGACGCGTTGGTCAGCTGGAAAACCTTCATGTCCTGCTTGCCCTGCGTCGTTAGCCCCGCGTAGCGAGTGCGCCCGATGCGCTCGAGGACCGCGTACTTCACGTCGGAGAGGTCGAGGTCCTTCACCGAGTTGCAGGGTCCGATCAGCGCCCGTTCTCGGGTCGCCTGGTCTGCGACGATCACGAGCGAGTTTCCCCATTGCTTCACGACCGCTTCGAGAGCCAGTTTCGCCTTGCGGACCTTCTCGCTGACGTTGACGCGGCTGTCAAAGGTGGAGCACGAGCCTCGCTGTCCGTTCTTGTTCACCAGTTCCACGGGGTAGAGGTCCGGCGGCAGGACCTTCGGTTCGATCACATATCCTGAGTCCGGGTCGACGTGCTTGTACCGGTCGTAGAGCACCAGTTCCTGACGTGGCTCTTGGAGTCGGTAGAACTCTAGCCGTGCATCAGGGACGATGCTTCGCCAGATGAAGGCTTTCGACTTGTCGTCCAAAGCAAACGGGAACTTCGGTCGATCCTTGAGACGGATCCACAGGGCCTGTAAGGTGACGCCGTCGAGGCCCTCCAGGGCTATCTCTTCGATGCAGGCGGCATAGAAGTCGTTGTCCGCCATCTGGAATTGGGCGAATGGGCTATTTTCTGATTCTAGCCATTTCGATCGAGATTCCGAAGACCTCCATTGCACCCGCGTGATTTACGTCGAACGCGTCCATGATGGACCCTCGACCACAGCGTGCATATGGCTCAATCAGGCGTCAAGCGCCCATGCAAGCGCCGACCAAGCTATAGCATAAGCCTATTTTAAGTGTTCCTAATTAAAGCTCAGATATTGTTTTATCTGCAAATAAATACAGAAAAAACAAATACATTTTACGCCACTATGGTGCGCTCCCGGACCACAGCCTCCAACAGCCTCCACAGCCTCTTCTCGACTCTCGCACCCAGCTCATCTAAGCTCTGTCGTGTTGTGTATGGTCTTAATTTGGTGGTCGTCGCGGTGAATTTTGTGTTCCCCAAAATATCAAGTAGCGTTTACGTTTGCTTTTCATACGCACCTCGGTGAGTCCTGTCAACGTTTCGAAATTCTGTGGTTTATCTTGGTTTCGCGATTAATGACCGAGATCGTTCTAGACATCCCTCTTTCAAAAGTGGCGTTTCCCATTGCATTGCTAGTAGACGCTTCCGTGAGTTTACTGAATGTTTGAGGCGGTATTAATTTGTTAATGTTCCATAGTAATTCTTATAGTTCTCGTGGAGGAAGGGATTGTATCTAATTACGCTATTTTTGCAGCTCGGTGGCATCTTATCGCGAGCGTTGTTATTGCAGTCTGAACTCCATGACACCTAGCATAAAATGTCAAACAAAAAATGTAAGGTTTATCGTAGCGTTTACTAATCAAATGTTGTAAACATTTGCGTGCGTAATCTACCGTTCGGAAAACGTACGCACGGACATCGGAGTGCTTTCGATGCGGCCGTGCCTTGGCGCCGGCTCCGTGATGTAAATATCCTCGAAATCTTTATTTGTTTTTTCTCTTTCTCTCTTTTTTTTTTTTTTAGATGAGCTATGGGAGTCCCAGCATTCTTCAGATGGCTGAGCAAAAAATATCCCTCAATCGTCGTACACTGTGTGGAGGAAAAGGTGAGTTGCTACCTTTTGTTTTGTTTTATGCGATATCTTCCCAGACTGATTTCACGGAGCTCAGCATTGTCGACATCCGATGCGCTGCAGGGACAAAAGTCGCTTTATAAGTGGCTGTTTATGTAACATTTTTTTTTGGCTTCCTTATTATTATTAATTGCGAGAAGCATTGCAAAGTAACAAGTTCCATTGTATTGGTCACCTTTGCAGCGAGGAAACCTTGCCACTAAAAACTCCAGTCAATTGTAGTTAATTTGTGTTATTGCTATGGTTCCTAGTTTCTTCCATTGATTCACGGTCTGATTCAGTAAACCACATCAGTTCGTCTTTGCAGTTGTCGGCCTCAATTTAAAAATAGCTCACTATGCTTGAATTGCCAGTTGAGGTTCAGAGTGTTTTAATTCTGTGTTTATATTAGACGATAGATAGGGACTCTAACCAAACGTTTAATAAATAAACAATCTGGCCTTACTAAACCGAATGTTCAATAAATTAAACTTTTGGTTAAGTTCCCTATTTGTCGTCTAATGGCTGTTCCTAACCAGGCAGAGATCTGCCGAACGTTTACCTTCAAGTGTGTTCATATTTCTTGAGGCCCTTTCTTCGGATGTCTTCAAATTCTATAGAGTCACAACATCAGATGGATCCAAAATTATTGTGCGAGCCCAAGACCTAAGAACTTGAGCTCGGAATAATTGAAAAGCTCAGGGTTTTAACTAAAACTCTGAAAACTGTCCACAAATTTCTCTCCAATATAAACTCGGAAAATGCAGAACCCTACCTCTATTCATATAAAACTAAACGCTGAACGGTTATTTCCGTTTTTGGTTCCCCATCTGATTTTCCCATCAACCTGACAAAATGACTGTCCAAATCTTTGTTTCAGGCTGCACCAATACTGCAAACCCCCCCCCCCATTTTCCAAAAATTGTTGCCGTGAGGTCTCCAGCAACTGTAAAACTTGTATGTGCCGATACCAAGTCCCGTACTAGGGTTTCTGAATTATACGATTGGAGGCAGTTTATCACACTTTCATGTAAATTAATTGGCGGCGAGTTAAAGGGCTTTTGACAGGGTAGTTATGCGTGCCTTTGTTCTTACGCAGACATGACCCGTCAGGGCCCAACAATCGTAGAAAATGTTGAGAACTCAAGAGCCCTTTCCCTCTATTTCCTCGGTCACGTCCAAAAAAGCCGTGGAGCTACGGATATCCGAGCTGTCATGGCACGACCATTATTTTGAGTTGGAACTCGCGAAGGCCAAGTTTTGTTGTCATGGAAGCCCCGAAAGCACACCGATTTTGAAGAAACATTGAGCGCATCACAGAGAAGTGAGCGACTCCTCGCAACTCCCAAGATATGGTGCCTGGAATGCGCCTTTCACTTGTGTGTTTAGCGTCTTGTTCACACTTTCTCGCGCGAGTTGGAACGTGGTGGCGCATGTGTGCAAGCAGCCCCCAACCACTTCCGGTTCTGAGCCAGACGTTGGGTTTCGCAGTGTTTTCGAATTCAAATATGCACGCTATCTTTTGGAGATGGCCACCTATAGCACTGTCAGACTTAATTCACTCTTACAATAAAAGAATGACGCGTAAAAGATGCGGAAATAGATGTGAACCGGAAGTGTGCCGGGGCTACCCAATAGATGGCGCCACCGAGTCGTTGCCAAACGAATAAGGGCGAATACCGCCCATGCATCCGAAGGGGTCCCGAACTGGTGGCAAATTACGTCGAGCAAGCTGTCGTGTCACGCCGTAAGTTGTCGCAATCTTGGGAGTAGGTCGTAGAAGTTCCGACTACGTGGACGAGCGTACGCATGTGCCACTGTTGTCATGGCTGCCGAAGGTTCCGCGAACCGTCGCACTCAGGAGCGACCTGCGTCAGAGCAGGCGTCTGCCGCGCACTCCCCTGCTGCCGCACCACTGCCAGTATCGCGGCAGGCGACGGCATTACACAATTGCGACGTCGTCGGGCAACGGTCGAGGAACCACAAACAAGGACGCGGTAGTCAGAGACGCGTTTCAGGCACCATACTTGGGGTCCGATTTTTATTGGAGTGAGAGCTAGAGTGTTCTCGGCCGCCGATCGGACACGGCGCCACGTCCTGCGCATAATCAACCAATGAGACGTTTTCGAGCTGTTCGCGGGCTCACGATTGGGCAAAAATCTGTCGAGAATGTTTCGCCAACATACGAATGTGGACCACAAGTTTGTCTGCTTCTTTGGGAGGTGTTGTGGTGACGTCAGAAAGCCGAGCTCTGATTGGCGCTGACGGAAGGATAGTGGGTAGACCTCAAGGCTGCTTGCTTTGAGGTCTACCACTATCCTTAATCAGAGCCAGTCAGGGATCAGTGTCTCTCTGACGTCACCACAACCCCTGCAAAAGAAGCAGACGAACTTGCGCTCTGCATAGTGAGAGAGGTCTGCCTCTAATGTGCTTCTTACTTGTGCTCGTTCGTCTGCCGGTCGACGTCGCATTGTGTTGCACAGCAGAAAAACCTCGGACTTGCAAATGAAGCGCAAGTTGTTCGTTTTATTGTGAGATAGTGGACAACCACAATTTCAGCCTGCGTTCGATCTCACTTCACCACGGCGCTCGTTTAGTTGCAGACTATCTACTTTTCTCCCAGCCGGCTAGCAGACGATTATAGGGCGTTTTCTTGTTTTATTTTCTTCCATGAATGACCCTTCGTAGCAGGTGAACTGCATTCTTCGCTCGTGTTAGCGGACAAACCGTCTAAGAGCGCTACCTCCGCACGCTCCGCGACGTGCAAATTAGACCTCGCTCTCGCAATGACCGAGGTCATACCCCGGAACTATTTGGGGTCTGTCACATTTCCCCGGGTTGGCTTCATTTTGTTTGTTTTTATCCGCAAGTATGTTACTCCGCAGTAAGACAGTTTCTGGATGGTGTCTTGACACCATGGCATAGTTCTTTGCGTGAAAAGAATCATTCTTTGTTTGCAATGTCAAGGCTGGTTTTTCATATTTGCGTTTGAACGCGCTCGACTGCAGCCCTGGAACACTTACGATCCGAGTATAACTAGACCCACGGTGAATGAATGGCGCGTAAAAAATGATAAAAATATATACTATGCAAATTAAAAGTGTTCCCTGATAGAGGGTGTCAGAATGCCCGTATGTTTACTTGTCGGTTACGAGGGAATGCTGTTTACACAAAGGCAACTGCGTGAAACAGCCTTAAAAGGGCACTCATGCTGGAATATGAGGTCTTCTGTTTATGGTGATAACTCGACCTAAGCATACTAAAAAAACATGAAATTACACTCATGGGCAGCCGATTTCCCTAATGAAATTGTAACCAAAGATTGTGACACGTCCCTCTTTCTTCACCTTTGCAAATGGCGTTTTCGAACAATAATTGCTGTATTACTTCTACACCCAACGATTTTGTCAAAATGTAATGCACAACACGCCTAAAAAAGCAATACAGTGATGTCTCGTTAATACAGTGAAGAGCAATACAGTAATGTCTCGTCACCTGCGTTCCTGTAAAAAATCATCCATAATAACGAGACAAAAATGCATGTATTTTCCTGGTTTGTCCCCGAAAGTGGCGTCCATCTGGCGGGGTATCCATATTAACGAGACATGACTGTAATAGTACAGCTTGGAATCTTCACGCAATTAACTATTTTCATTGGTCAAATGGACCTGAGGGAATATTGCCCGTGTGTTTCTATTACTAGGACGTCTATTACCAGGATGTCTTGCCATCTAGAACCGGTTATTTTTATTGACTCAAGGGCAGCAAACAATATGCCATCAAAAATAAGCCTCTACAAAAAGTGCGAGAGTGTTGCTTTGAGTGACTTGCTTGCCCTCGCCTCCTCGCAAAACAGCCGCAGGTGGTGGACGGCGTCAAGGTGCCGGTGGACATGACGAAACCTAACCCCAACGACGTGGAGTTTGACAACCTGTACCTGGACATGAACGGCATCATCCACCCCTGCTGTCACCCCGAAAACAAGTGGGTCTTGCTTTTGTTTCCGAGTTCTACGGCGGACGTACCCAAACGTTTCCATCTCGAAGAACGGCGGGTAGAAATGCGCCTCCGCACAGTTCCGTACGCATGCGGAGCGCATTCGAGCGGATGGCCAACGTTAGCCACGGCAATGGCGGATAGCAGGCCCGCACTGAATCGTGACGCCTCGTGAATACTGCCTATACATATAGAAGTGAAAGCAAGGAAACAATAAAAATATGAGATTAGTGCAAAACAGCATTTGACAAATTAGTAATTGCAATTCTAAAATCAGCGATGTTAGTAATTGTAACTGTTAGTCCCTTCCCCCGTCAAATAGCAAGTGCTCGGTGCATGCTGACGGAGTGCCTCGAGCGATCCGGAGAAGTTCTCTGCGCCGTCTTTTTCGGACGAGTTTGATCCATAGTCACTGGCAACATTTCGATTTCGATATTTACATTAGCGACGTTGTTGCAGCCAACTAAGCGATTGTGCCAACAGCACTTTGCGATAGAAAGTTACGAGAATATCGGAGGGATGCGGTGCTGTTACGAGCCCCATTGCGAACCATTCGAAAACCGGCGAAGCAATACAACGCGGTACCGAAATGTCGGAAGGTCCCTCCGAAGAGTCGGAGTTACTATCGAGTTGTTTAAAAAGTGATTTTTACATGGGGTTTGCGCCCATTATTCCGTGAGAAAAGTAAGCCGGTCGGTTTCCTTAGGAGCTAAGGTAGTTAATGTAAACTGCGCTCGTCCTCCGTGATGACCTTCGTCTTGCAAGTGGGGCTGGCGACAGAGCCTCTACCCCCCCTAAAGTTCAGAAGCCCAAGATAGTTGCGTAATAACAATTCTACAAAACATTACGGAATTAAATAAACGAGGGAAAATACTACAATACCGTAAAATACCGGGCAAGTGCCCACTCACAAATTGGAGATAATCGCTAAAAAATGGCGCTTGTGTGGTCATCAATTGCTGTGCTTATTTTCTGTGCATGTGCTGCGCATATTTTCTCAGATCTTTTCAAATTTGGGCATGGGCGCTTCGTGTGGAATGGGCGGATGCACGGTATTCTATGGTACATTCATTTGGTAAAAACACTATAAACGTCGGTAAATGTTCGTTGTGTAAAAACTAAAAACTATGATACAATTGTATATATCTCCGACATGTCAGCAACAATAACGAATTCAAATGAGATTGAAATGAAAGCATGTTTCTTCGAAATTGACTATATACGAGGGTGATTCAATAAATAAGGTGAATATTTTTGTATAAGAACTTTTAATACAGATAGAAGCTTACTTTTTTGTTATTTTTATTGTTTTACTACTTTTCCACATGGATTTATTTTTTATGCAGATTACAAAAAGAAAACTGTGAGAATTTTACCGAGTAACAAAGATGGCCGACCAAGAAGCATGCTCCAGGATTGAACAGCGGTCAGTTATCAAGTTTTTGGTTGCTGAAGGGTGCAAACCCATCGAAATTGATAGGAGAATGTCAACTGGGTATGGTGCCACATGTTTCAGCCAAGAAAATGTCTACAAGTTGGCTAAATTGTTTAAAGAAGGACGGAGCAGTGTTGAGGATGAAGAGAGGCCTGGGAGGCCTACAGAAGTGAGATCTCCTGAGGTGATCGAATCAGTCAATGACCTCATTCAGTCTGACAGAAGGGTGACAGTGGATGTCATTGCAAGGACTTTGAGCTTATCTGTGGGGACAGCACACAAAATTGTCCATGAAGACCTTGGCTACTCGAAGGTCAGCAGCAGGTGGGTGCCAAAGATGCTTACTGCGGAGCACAAACAGAGGAGGGTCGAGTTGTCCCAGCAGTGTCTTTCCCGGTATGAGAAGGATGGGGATGAGTTTCTGAAGAAGATGGTCACATCTGACGAGACATGGGTTTAGCACTATGAGCCCGAGTCTAAACGACAGTCCATGGAGTGGAAGCACGCAGGCTCTCCAGTGAAGAAGAAGTTCAAGTCCCAGCGGTCCACTAGGAAGGTGATGCTCACCGTTTTTTGGGATATGCTAGGCCCAATCACCATTTCATTCCTTGAAAAGGGAAGCACTGTGAACAGTGCCAACTACTGTGAACTGCTGAGGCAGGTCAAGAAAGACACGAAGGACACACGCAGAGGTCATCAGTCAAAAGGAGTCATCTTGCATCATGACAATGCAAGGCCTCACACAGCAGCCCTAACGGTGCAGACCATCAACGAGCTGGGCTGGGAACTGCTCACTCATCCCCCTTATAGCCCAGACCTTGCCCCTTCAGACTTTCACCTGTTTGGTCCCTTGAAAGCGTTCACGAGAGGCACGAAGTTTGAAAGTGACGATGAAGTCAAAAGTGTTGTGAGCGACTGGCTGAGACATCAGTCTAAAGATTTTTACGCTGAGGGAATAGGGAAGCTTGTGCACAGATGGGAAAAGTGTGTGACAGTGTTGGGAGACTACGTAGAAAAAAAAAAAAAAAGTAAGCTTCTATCTGTATCAGAGGTCCTTATACAAAGAAATTCACCTTATTTATTGAATCACCCTCGTATATACAGAGTGTTTTGTTTTTATTGATTACAAATTTTTCTAAAACAAGCTGTGAAACCTACACAAATGCGGTTTGTGCAAGTGAGTTGTATGTAGGCTGTGTACTTTCCGGCTTTAACCGAAAAACACCGATAAACATCCACTGGTGTCGAAAATACAAAATCGGCTAAAACCGAAAAACACAGTTTTTTTTTTTTTTCATGTTTTTGAGCAAGTGCGGTTTTTTTTTTTTTTCAACGAAAAAGTTTTTGTATCAAAATACCGTTAAACATTCGCCAGTGACGGAAATAAAACTCGCTAAAAAAACACCAATTTCCCAAATATTGTTTTTCCAGCAATGCATTTTTTTTTTTCACCGAAAAATATCTTACACAACCTTCCGTCAAACACATTATCTTACACAGAATCATGCTTTGGCTTGTCTTTCTTTTGTGACCTACGTGGTCTTGGACTCTTGGGACCCTAAACTCGTCAGACACAAAGTTGGAGCCGAAAAATATCTTACACAACCTTCCGTCAAACACATTATCTTACACAGAATCATGCTTTGGTTGTCTTTCTTTTGTGACCTACGTGGTCTTGGACTCTTGGGACCCTAAACTCGTCAGACACAAAGTTGGAGCCGAAAAATATCTTACACAACCTTCCGTCAAACACATTATCTTACACAGAATCATGCTTTGGTTGTCTTTCTTTTGTGACCTATGTGGTCTTGGACTCTTGGGACCCTAAACTCGTCAGACACAAAGTTGGAGCCGAAAAATATCTTACACAACCTTCCGTCAAACACATTATCTTACACAGAATCATGCTTTGGTCGTCTTTCTTTTGTGACCTACGTGGTCTTGGACTCTTGGGACCCTAAACTCGTCAGACACAAAGTTGGAGCCGAAAAATATCTTGCACAACCTTCCGTCAAACACATTATCTTACACAGAATCATGCTTTGGTTGTCTTTCTTTTGTGACCTACGTGGTCTTGGACTCTTGGGACCCTAAACTCGTCAGACACAAAGTTGGAGCCGAAAAATATCTTACACAACCTTCCGTCAAACACATTATCTTACACAGAATCATGCTTTGGTTGTCTTTCTTTTGTGACCTATGTGGTCTTGGACTCTTGGGACCCTAAACTCGTCAGACACAAAGTTGGAGCCGAAAAATATCTTACACAACCTTCCGTCAAACACATTATCTTACACAGAATCATGCTTTGGTTGTCTTTCTTTTGTGACCTACGTGGTCTTGGACTCTTGGGACCCTAAACTCGTCAGACACAAAGTTGGAGCCGAAAAATATCTTACACAACCTTCCGTCAAACACATTATCTTACACAGAATCATGCTTTGGTTGTCTTTCTTTTGTGACCTACGTGGTCTTGGACTCTTGGGACCCTAAACTCGTCAGACACAAAGTTGGAGCCGAAAAATATCTTACACAACCTTCCGTCAAACACATTATCTTACACAGAATCATGCTTTGGTTGTCTTTCTTTTGTGACCTACGTGGTCTTGGACTCTTGGGACCCTAAACTCGTCAGACACAAAGTTGGAGCCGAAAAATATCTTACACAACCTTCCGTCAAACACATTATCTTACACAGAATCATGCTTTGGTTGTCTTTCTTTTGTGACCTACGTGGTCTTGGACTCTTGGGACCCTAAACTCGTCAGACACAAAGTTGGAGCCGAAAAATATCTTACACAACCTTCCGTCAAACACATTATCTTACACAGAATCATGCTTTGGTTGTCTTTCTTTTGTGACCTACGTGGTCTTGGACTCTTGGGACCCTAAACTCGTCAGACACAAAGTTGGAGCCGAAAAATATCTTACACAACCTTCCGTCAAACACATTATCTTACACAGAATCATGCTTTGGTTGTCTTTCTTTTGTGACCTACGTGGTCTTGGACTCTTGGGACCCTAAACTCGTCAGACACAAAGTTGGAGCCGAAAAATATCTTACACAACCTTCCGTCAAACACATTATCTTACACAGAATCATGCTTTGGTTGTCTTTCTTTTGTGACCTACGTGGTCTTGGACTCTTGGGACCCTAAACTCGTCAGACACAAAGTTGGAGCCGAAAAATATCTTACACAACCTTCCGTCAAACACATTATCTTACACAGAATCATGCTTTGGTTGTCTTTCTTTTGTGACCTACGTGGTCTTGGACTCTTGGGACCCTAAACTCGTCAGACACAAAGTTGGAGCCGAAAAATATCTTACACAACCTTCCGTCAAACACATTATCTTACACAGAATCATGCTTTGGTTGTCTTTCTTTTGTGACCTACGTGGTCTTGGACTCTTGGGACCCTAAACTCGTCAGACACAAAGTTGGAGCCGAAAAATATCTTACACAACCTTCCGTCAAACACATTATCTTACACAGAATCATGCTTTGGTTGTCTTTCTTTTGTGACCTACGTGGTCTTGGACTCTTGGGACCCTAAACTCGTCAGACACAAAGTTGGAGCCGAAAAATATCTTACACAACCTTCCGTCAAACACATTATCTTACACAGAATCATGCTTTGGTTGTCTTTCTTTTGTGACCTACGTGGTCTTGGACTCTTGGGACCCTAAACTCGTCAGACACAAAGTTGGAGCCGAAAAATATCTTACACAACCTTCCGTCAAACACATTATCTTACACAGAATCATGCTTTGGTTGTCTTTCTTTTGTGACCTACGTGGTCTTGGACTCTTGGGACCCTAAACTCGTCAGACACAAAGTTGGAGCCGAAAAATATCTTACACAACCTTCCGTCAAACACATTATCTTACACAGAATCATGCTTTGGTTGTCTTTCTTTTGTGACCTACGTGGTCTTGGACTCTTGGGACCCTAAACTCGTCAGACACAAAGTTGGAGCCGAAAAATATCTTACACAACCTTCCGTCAAACACATTATCTTACACAGAATCATGCTTTGGTTGTCTTTCTTTTGTGACCTACGTGGTCTTGGACTCTTGGGACCCTAAACTCGTCAGACACAAAGTTGGAGCCGAAAAATATCTTACACAACCTTCCGTCAAACACATTATCTTACACAGAATCATGCTTTGGTTGTCTTTCTTTTGTGACCTACGTGGTCTTGGACTCTTGGGACCCTAAACTCGTCAGACACAAAGTTGGAGCCGAAAAATATCTTACACAACCTTCCGTCAAACACATTATCTTACACAGAATCATGCTTTGGTTGTCTTTCTTTTGTGACCTACGTGGTCTTGGACTCTTGGGACCCTAAACTCGTCAGACACAAAGTTGGAGCCGAAAAATATCTTACACAACCTTCCGTCAAACACATTATCTTACACAGAATCATGCTTTGGTTGTCTTTCTTTTGTGACCTACGTGGTCTTGGACTCTTGGGACCCTAAACTCGTCAGACACAAAGTTGGAGCCGAAAAATATCTTACACAACCTTCCGTCAAACACATTATCTTACACAGAATCATGCTTTGGTTGTCTTTCTTTTGTGACCTACGTGGTCTTGGACTCTTGGGACCCTAAACTCGTCAGACACAAAGTTGGAGCCGAAAAATATCTTACACAACCTTCCGTCAAACACATTATCTTACACAGAATCATGCTTTGGTTGTCTTTCTTTTGTGACCTACGTGGTCTTGGACTCTTGGGACCCTAAACTCGTCAGACACAAAGTTGGAGCCGAAAAATATCTTACACAACCTTCCGTCAAACACATTATCTTACACAGAATCATGCTTTGGTTGTCTTTCTTTTGTGACCTACGTGGTCTTGGACTCTTGGGACCCTAAACTCGTCAGACACAAAGTTGGAGCCGAAAAATATCTTACACAACCTTCCGTCAAACACATTATCTTACACAGAATCATGCTTTGGTTGTCTTTCTTTTGTGACCTACGTGGTCTTGGACTCTTGGGACCCTAAACTCGTCAGACACAAAGTTGGAGCCGAAAAATATCTTACACAACCTTCCGTCAAACACATTATCTTACACAGAATCATGCTTTGGTTGTCTTTCTTTTGTGACCTACGTGGTCTTGGACTCTTGGGACCCTAAACTCGTCAGACACAAAGTTGGAGCCGAAAAATATCTTACACAACCTTCCGTCAAACACATTATCTTACACAGAATCATGCTTTGGTTGTCTTTCTTTTGTGACCTACGTGGTCTTGGACTCTTGGGACCCTAAACTCGTCAGACACAAAGTTGGAGCCGAAAAATATCTTACACAACCTTCCGTCAAACACATTATCTTACACAGAATCATGCTTGGTTGTCTTTCTTTTGTGACCTACGTGGTCTTGGACTCTTGGACCCTAAACTCGTCAGACACAAGTTGGAGCCGAAAAATATCTTACACAACCTTCCGTCAAACACATTATCTTACACAGAATCATGCTTGGTTGTCTTTCTTTTGTGACCTACGTGGTCTTGGACTCTTGGGACCCTAACTCGTCAGACACAAGTTGGAGCCGAAAAATATCTTACACAACCTTCCGTCAAACACATTATCTTACACAGAATCATGCTTTGGTTGTCTTTCTTTTGTGACCTACGTGGTCTTGGACTCTTGGGACCCTAAACTCGTCAGACACAAAGTTGGAGCCGAAAATTCGCGGAGCGTGCCGATTGGACGCTGGCGACAACAGCGCGAAGTCATCATCGTTATGGTCCAATCGGTGCGCTCCGTGAACTTTGGCTCCAACTTTGTGCTTGACGAGTTTCGAGCCCTTTGAGGACAGTAGCTTTGTTCCACTGTTGACCAAGGTCAGCGGTCCTCCTAAGCCAAAGACCTTGAAGATCACTATCAGTGGCCCGAGAGGCCAGTACTGTCCCAAGCCACGTTGGACGTTTTGGGGCTTCCTGTATCCAAATGTTGAGCGGGCATTCTCGAAATTGCTCGTCGTCAACAAGGAGTGACAGATACGAGCCTAGGAACGTATGCGTGCATATACTACAATAATCGAGTCTGAGATTGTGTAAGATATGTAAATAATATTTGAACTGTTTTTCGTCTTCAGTGGTCGTTTACATTTGCAATTTTGTCCCCCGATAATCACCGTTTTTAGCGTCTTCACGAGACTATTCACCGAAAAGCACCGGTATTCTAGAAATAAATAAACACCGATAAACATCCTTTGATTTTTGTCATAAATAAACACGGGAAAGTATACACCCTAGTTATATGGCCAGGCGGGCTTATGGCCAAGAGAGAATGGAACTAATCGATGATTAATGAATTTAAATTCACCGATTACTCTTTCAATTAGACGTTTTAGGGCACATAGTAATATTGAAGAAATGGACGCAATCGACGTTGAAGGCCAACCCAGTTTTTAAAAATCCTGGATCGAGCATGTGGTAGAGTTATTCATTGTCAAATTTTGTTCCAGAAATCTGTCAGTACCGAAACCAAACGCGCTACACCCGCCAGAAAGACGCCAGAAAGTCGCACTTTAATGATCAAATTTTCATCGCAGCGCATCGAAGCAGTCACTTTTTGTTGTGTAGTTTGTGTGTTTTTTTTTAATCTTGCGCTAATGATTAGACATTTTTCATTAATATTGCTTTCGTTTGCCAGCCACAGAGCACCAACTGCAATCAGCTCCAACGCACTTTGACGCAAAATAGTGACGCGAAATAGGTTACTATTAAAATGGACTCTTAGATGACCTGGTAGGAGTTCATAGAAAACTCCTACCAACCTGCTTGTCTTGTGTATCTCTTTTTTATCCTCGTCCCAGTCGCGCTGTTTTTCACTATGA
Source organism: Ixodes persulcatus (assembly GCA_013358835.2). Classification (NCBI taxonomy): domain Eukaryota; kingdom Metazoa; phylum Arthropoda; class Arachnida; order Ixodida; family Ixodidae; genus Ixodes; species Ixodes persulcatus. The sequence continues at coordinate 117,589 of JABSTQ010009896.1, read as the reverse complement.
ATAGGATTCTGTTTCTTCTCTTTTCACGTGATTCCCCGCCACACCGTGAATGGCCAGTGATTTCTGCCGCTCTGCCAACCCCGCTGCTGTTCGGTGCGGCACGGTTGGCAGTCAAAGAGCAGCAGGCGCTGGAGGCTCCGGAGGAAAAACTTAAGGCTGAACTCCATGGGACGAAATGCTGCGAAAAATCGGCGAATTTTGCTGCGCGCGTGGAATTACCACAGTGGCTGCTATGTCGCGCGCAAAGCAAGCGTGCCGTCGGGCGGCGTTGGTCAGTTATTCGTCGCATAATTCGCTCCATGGAGTTCCGCCTTTAGCCGGAAACTCTGTGTCCCCAGTACTCCCGGCTACACATCACTGCGCACACGACTCGGAGGACTGTGTAGGAGTGGAGAGGGATTTGGGAGGCACCTAAAACTTGATGAACATTTTTTAAAAAGAACTAACGCGCACAGGCGTAATTGGTTTTCAGTTCTTTACTCCGGAAACTAGCAGAGAGCAACTTCCATAATTATTTGAAAAAAGTCCAAAAATTGTTGCACGGTCCGGTCACCTAGGGTTACCAGACCAAAGTCCGGTAACCCTAGGTGACCCATTTTACTTTTACCGACCACTACTTTTGCCATCAAAATCTCCGCAATCGCAATCATCATTTGCATTCTTTCTCTCTGTGGCTGCCCCTTTGAAACAAGTTATCAGTAAAAAAAAAAAAACGAAAGGTTTAAAAAGATGATGTCTCAAACAACAGTCTCAAATTTTTTGAGAGCTGTCCGTCGTTTTTCGTGGGTGCTTCATGATGATGATCGCGATGTTTCCTCTCGGACTGTACACACTCTCGCAAAGGAGGAACTCCAGAGCCGAATTCCACGTCTATCCGAACGACATAAATGTGGTTTGCACGTTTGCGGGCCCCCCCCCCCCCAGCTGACCCTGTGTGCTTCCTCTGTGGCAGGCCCGCACCCAAGAACGAGGACGAGATGATGGTGGACATCTTCGAGTACATTGACCGCATCATGAGCGTGGTGCGGCCCAGGAGGCTCCTCTACATGGCCATCGACGGCGTGGTGAGAACTTCGTCACCAACGGCGAGGCGAACCTCGTCTCAGGTGTCGGAGTGAACTCTGTCGCAAACGGCAGAGTGAGCTTTGTCACAAATGGCAGGGCAAACTTTGTCACAAATGGCAGGGCTAACCCCATTAAACACTCGCGGTGCCGAGCTTGACTGCAAGTTTTGTGGTATTTTCGAGATCAAATCTATTCGCCGTCCTCGAGGTAACGGTCGCTCGTATCGTTGTGGACTTATTTCACTCCTACGGAGAAAATGTGCGTTGGGAACTATGTTTAGACCGGAAGCGTACCAGAGATGCCCGACAGATTGCACCATTGAGTTTGTTGCCGAACAAATGGGGGCAAATAGTCACTAGCTGCATGCAGTTTGGGGTTGGACCTTATAGTCGCTCCAATGAGGTTGTGACATGAGGCGATATAAACGCCAAAGAAGGAATTACAATGCAAAAAGCCTCACAACCATGCTTTATTATTTCTTAAGCACTATAGCGATAGACTGACCGGATGCAAGGAGGGACAATGACTCTTATACACAGGATGTTTGGGAACTTTCAAGGCCAGAACACACTGCTGCGAGTTCCTAGGTTGGATTGGAACGTTCCAGCCAGGCGACGAGGAAATGAAACGGGTGCCCGATGGGGGTCAGCTTAATTTGTGGAAAAAAATCCAATTTTTACGAACTTGGCAATTTCAAAAAAGAATGACTCCAAAAATGGATAGCGCGAGGACATCACTCCGCCTACCGAGTACCATTCCCAATTGCAAAATCTCGTGCGCATGTAATATTGCCAAAACCCATATTTTGCCAAGTTTGCTCGATGCAGAGCCTGCAAAAATAAATTATCTTACAGATGGGTCTGGCTGACTTCAAATAAATTGCAAAAATAAGCTTTTCATGCTACCACACTGTAACTCACCACGGAAGTGAAGCTGGGTGGTAGATAACAAAACAATAACAAGTCCAACAAAAAAAAAAAGAGAAAACAGATAAAAAAAATGAAAGCCGTTTACAACTCCCTGTAGTGCCGAATTTGAGCGCAGCTCTTGAGGAGGAGGAGGAGGGAAGGGTACTGACGGGAAGGTATACCCCTCCGAGTGGCGTCTCTGTCGCCTCACGAGGGTCACGTGACCGGGTCACGTGACGATGACGTCATCGTCACTGATGACGTGATCATCACTAGTGACGTCATCATCACTAATGATGTCATCAGTGACAATGCGGATGCCGATGACGTCATCAGTGACGATGATGATGCAGATGCTGATGATGTCATCAGGGACGTCACTGATGACGTCATCAGTGACGTCATGCGTCCCATAATGCACCGCGCAATTACGCCGACGGTGATGCCGCTCAAGCCGGGAACAGGCGCCTAAGAGCTGCGCTCTAAAAAAATAATATAGTTGATTTGCCCAGCTTTCTGTGAAGTAAGGATGGGAGGAGAACTGTAGCTGTTTTGTGGGCTTTAGAGAGACTCCAGGTTTGTGCATTGTGTGCCGTCTTTTGCAGGCGCCCCGGGCCAAGATGAACCAGCAGCGGTCCCGGCGCTTCCGTGCGTCCAAGGAGACGGCGGAGAAGGTGGAGGAGATGTCCCGCATCCGGACTGAGCTGAGGGACAAGGGCATCCCGCTGCCACCCGAGAAGCCCAAGAGTGAACACTTCGACAGCAACTGCATCACCCCCGTGAGTTGCCCCTACCCTCTCTGAGAAGAGAGAGATGGACCGGTACCAGATAGAAGACGCGTGGCGACACCAAAACAGGTGCTTTGCGGCAACTCTTGCCGAACTCGGGCGTGTTGGGGGATCCACTAACGATGGCTATATGCGCAAGCCTTGTCTTCTAGGCGGTATTGGATGGACAGATGGTTTCTCTCGTAGCGTGTCGTTGCGCTTTCTCTTCGGTTTGCACATAATGTTGGTAAGCAGTGGCGTCTCTCTGATGCCGGACGATTGTGTGCATGTGCTCTATGGCTCTCTGGGAGGCACCTCCTTTGCATTTGCAATTTTCAGAAATGTAACCAGGGATGCCCGACAGATTGCACCATTGAGTTTGTTGCCGAACAAATGGGGGCAAATAGTCACTAGCTGCATGCAGTTTGGGGTTGGACCTTATAGTCGCTCCAATGAGGTTGTGACATGAGGCGATAGGAACGCCAAAGAAGGAATTACAATGGAAAAAGCCTCACAACCATGCTTTATTATTTCTTAAGCACTATAGCGATAGGAGTGACTCTTATACACAGGATGTTTGGGAACTTTCAAGGCCAGAACACACTGCTGCGAGTTCCTAGGTTGGATTGGAACGTTCCAGCCAGGCGACGAGGAAATGAAACGGGTGCCCGATGGGGGTCAGCTTAATTTGTGGAAAAAAAATCCAATTTTTACGAACTTGGCAATTTCAAAAAAGAATGACTCCAAAAATGGATAGCGCGAGGACATCACTCCGCCTACCGAGTACCATTCCCAATTGCAAAATCTCGTGCGCATGTAATATTGCCAAAACCCATATTTTGCCAAGTTTGCTCGATGCAGAGCCTGCAAAAATAAATTATCTTACAGATGGGTCTGGCTGACTTCAAATAAATTGCAAAAATAAGCTTTTCATGCTACCACACTGTAACTCACCACGGAAGTGAAGCTGGGTGGTAGATAACAAAACAATAACGAGTCCAACAAAAAAAAAAGAGAAAACAGATAAAAAAAATGAAAGCCGTTTACAACTCCCTGTAGTGCCGAATTTGAGCGCAGCTCTTGAGGAGGAGGAGAGGGAAGGGTACTGACGGGAAGGTATACCCCTCCGAGTGGCGTCTCTGTCGCCTCACGAGGGTCACGTGACCGGGTCACGTGACGATGACGTCATCGTCACTGATGACGTGATCATCACTAGTGACGTCATCATCACTAATGATGTCATCAGTGACAATGCGGATGCCGATGACGTCATCAGTGACGATGATGATGCAGATGCTGATGATGTCATCAGGGACGTCACTGATGACGTCATCAGTGACGTCATGCGTCCCATAATGCACCGCGCAATTACGCCGACGGTGATGCCGCTCAAGCCGGGAACAGGCGCCTAAGAGCTGCGCTCTAAAAAAATAATATAGTTGATTTGCCCAGCTTTCTGTGAAGTAAGGATGGGAGCAGAACTGTAGCTGTTTCGTGGGCTTTAGAGAGACTCCAGGTTTGTGCAGAGTGTGCCGTCTTTTGCAGGCGCCCCGGGCCAAGATGAACCAGCAGCGGTCCCGGCGCTTCCGTGCGTCCAAGGAGACGGCGGAGAAGGTGGAGGAGATGTCCCGCATCCGGACTGAGCTGAGGGACAAGGGCATCCCGCTGCCACCCGAGAAGCCCAAGAGTGAACACTTTGACAGCAACTGCATCACCCCCGTGAGTTGCCCCTACCTACCCTCTCTGACCCCCCCGAGAAGAGAGAGATGGACCGGTACCAGATAGAAGACGCGTGGCGACACCAAAACAGGTGCTTTGCGGCAACTCTTGCCGAACTCGGGCGTGTTGGGGGATCCACTAACGATGGCTATATGCGCAAGCCTTGTCTTCTAGGCGGTATTGGATGGACAGATGGTTTCTCTCGTAGCGTGTCGTTGCGCTTTCTCTTCGGTTTGCACATAATGTTGGTAAGCAGTGGCGTCTCTCTGATGCCGGACGATTGTGTGCATGTGCTCTATGGCTCTCTGGGAGGCACCTCCTTTGCATTTGCAATTTTCAGAAATGTAACCAGTTATCGAACATTATTTGTTTATTTTATTTTTTTCTACCTTCGAGGCCGCGGCATTACAGAGGGGACGGGGATTTGGAAAGACGAACCTATTCAAAAGCTGTTACACGGTGCAATTCACGTTTAACGATAATGAGAAAACCCGCAAATGCAATCGTTATGACCGATGATCCTTGTACCTGGACTAGAAACTGATCATTTCTAATATAGAAACTCTATAAACTTATCGTTATACGTCGTATCGTTACAAGTGGATTGGACTGTATACCGTAAAACCCCGGAAGGGTGTCCTCCCCCGAAGATCGCCCGTTCGGTTGGGCTAAATACCCGTAACGTGAAAATTCTGAAACATCGCCCACTCCCCGATCCCCATTTGATGTCGCGAGATTTCCGACGGGAAGGACATCAACCACACTTTCTGCGGTGCCGGTATGTGTGACAGGCGGGCTTGCAGCGGGTTCCCGCGTTTTTGTTTGCGATATGCACGCGCAATATCGGTTCCCGTGACACTAAAGTTTGTAGCGAGTTTCCGCATTTTTTTGTCTGCAATCAGCATAAGCGATATCGGTTGCCGTGGCACGCAAGTTTAGCCGGTTTCTGCGTATTTATCGCACCGTGGAACATGAATGTGCGGTATCCTTTCCCCAGACGCAGGTGTCCTTAGCAAATTCCCGCCTGTTTATCGTGTTGTGAAACGCTAGTTTGCCATGTCCGCGATTTACAGTATCAGTTCTCGTGTCGCATGGTTTGTAGTGGTTGCCCCTTGCGTTTATCATTAAATTTTTATAAAGTTTTGCTGTCCCATCCCCAAAGATAGCCCACCTCATGTTTTCACCATTTCTTTTCATTTTGGGCAGGCACCCTTAGGAGATTTTGCGGTAGGCTCAAAACAAGAAGCTAGGGCAGCCTGAAACCTATCAAAATCTCCAATTGTCGCCGTAGAAGGGGGAAAGCGGTTTCAATCGCGAGGGGTTTTGGGGATGAAAGAACCGTAAAAAGAGGTAGCGTCACATGTGATCGTGCCAACTGTGCAGTTATGGTCGAGACGTAAGATACGTAGATGGGGTCATTAACTAGTTGAGCTTTTAGATTTGAATTATTGTAATATACTTATGAAATGGACTTGGACGAGAGAAAATACACCATATGGAAAGAAGGGTAATGAGAGATTACATTTCATCGACATGGCACTTGACGTACGATGGTAGTTGGAAAGTATAAAAAGTTCTGACCGGTTTTAATTTTGTTATGGTCCAGTTTTGAAGGAAAAGAATTGATGTTGACATACGAAAGCACCTCAAGAGGTGCAGAAAGTTATACTTAAACCCTGGTCCCACTTGAGCGACAGACAACGACCGATACCGCCCAACCTCAAGCACGTGCAGCAAACACGTGAAAGTATTTGTGGTAGGCTCGCTATCACTTGCGCTTATTTCGAGAGTACCAAAGGTTTACAAGCCTGCCAGAGGTACCTTCACGTGCATGTCACACGTGCTTAAGGTCAATTGTTCCCCGCAGGGGGCACCTGTGAAAGCAGGTGTTTGGAGAGTGGCGCCTCCACGGACCCCAGCTACGTGGGCCACCATACCCGCACGCAGGGGGCACCTGCCTTGGTAGGTGCTTGGTGAGTGGCGTCACTACGAACCCCGAGCCATGTGGGTTCGCCCACCCACGTCTGGCTGTGCGTGGCGTACCCGTGTCCGGGGAAAAGGGGACCCTGGTGGTTGAGTTGAGCCCGGGGTATGTTTGGACCCTTCGGAGCCCCCCGGGCGAGGCAATACACCGCTTCGGCCCCTGCTTCTCGTAGACGGATGTCCTGGCTTGGCCCGACCAGGATGATTCAGTCAGTCGCCTCTTCTACCCTCTTCTTCCTTCTTTCACTTTTCCTCCCACCTCTTTTTCTTTTCTCCTACACTCTCTTCCTTCCTTTTTCACCTTCTTAGGCGGCAAGGGCCAACCTTGAGTGGAAACAGGTCCTGTCCCTGCAACCACACTACGGTATAGTGCCCGGGCAGCACTGGTAGAGTAATTGTGTCAGCCAAGCCTTTCTTGTTATGGCACATTACCTACCCCCTTGTTGGGCTCCGTGGTGGGCGGTGCACCCGGGCACTGAATCTCCTCCCCATCTTTATGGGTCCCAAGCTAAACAAAACCTCTGATCGGGCCCTGAAAAGGGCCCGCACCGAAGTCCAGTACCATACCGCAAAGTCCCCTGAGCTTTTTAAATTTCCAAAGTTTCTTGTGCTACATTCTGAGGCTGAGAAGCCACTTGCAAAGCTTTCTCCCTTCCTTGTTTCAAAAGTCCTTGAAGGTGTTGTCGGTACAAACTTCAATGCCAAAAAGATGGCGTCAGGCGACCTCCTGGTCGAGATAGGCACGAAACAGCAAAGTGACGCTCTTCTCGCCTTGGACTCCGTTTCAGACTACAAGCTTAGCGTGACACCTCACCGCAAGCTGAACACCATTCAGGGAGTCATCTCTGAGAACGACTTGCTCGAAACATCTGAGGAAGAGCTCGTTGATGGCCTCGCCAGCCAAGGGGTTGTAGGTGCACGCCGCATCACCCTCCGCCGAGACGGTGTCGAACGAAAAACAAGACATATTATCTTGACATTCGATTCCACAACACTACCAGAGACCATAAAGGCAGGTTACCTCCAGTGCAGAGTCCGACCCTATGTGCCGAACCCTCAGCGCTGCTTTAAGTGCCAACGGTTCGGCCACGGGTCGCGGAGCTGTCGGGGAGTCGACACTTGTGCCAAGTGCTCCAGCAAGGAGCATGTGGCAGAGGTCTGTGAAAATGAAGCGAAATGTGCCAACTGTGCCGGTCCTCACCCGGCGTACTCTCGCTCCTGTCCATTGTGGAAGCAAGAGAAGGAAGTCCTTACTCTAAAGGCGAATGAAAATATTCCGTACCATGAAGCGAAAAAACGTTTCTCTTTCCTGGCAAAAGGCGGATATGCCGAGGTCGTGCGTAGGGGACCTGTACGGCCAGTAATGGCATCAGCAGGAACCCAGACGTCTCCGGACGATCTGCGGGTCTCGGCAGAGTCCCCATCCAAACCCACGGGAACGGTGCCAACGGCACCACGTCTGAAACCCAGGGAGGGTGCTGGCCCGCCAGCATCCACCCCAGAGCAGGGGATGGCCCCCCCTGCCTCTGTGCTCCCTCGGGGCCGGGGCCAGCCACCCCGAACCACTGCCCCGAGGAAGCCCGGTGAGACGTCGAAGCAGTTGGCCCCTAAGGGTCAGCTGACGCCATCACCGGAAGAGCCCATGGAAGAGTGTGGGCTCCGATCCGACGATGAGGCTATCCTCTCGGGATCGGAGTCCTCCGTTGCTGCTCCCACTACCTCTAGTGGGAAGCAGAATGATTGCGCGAAAAAGAAAAACGCCCCGCGCATAAAAATTGATTTTAAACCTTAGTAACCTGTTTTTACCGATTTTTGGAAATTATAAGTTTAATTTAATTTTAGCACTGCTATGAGTAAACAGTTAGGCATCATGCAGTGGAACTGTCGCGGCCTTCTTCGTAATATTGATGACGTTTATTTTTTTCTCGATGAGCTTCGTCCTGTGGCACTCTGTTTACAGGAGACCTATCTGAATGACAAACACACGCAGGTCTTACGCCATCACCAGGTTTTTAGGAAAGACCGCCTTTCTCCTAACCCTTCCGGTGGTGTCGCAGTAGTAGTGCAGAGCGGGGTTGTGTGTGCTCAGGTTCCTCTACAAACGCCACTCGAGGCAGTAGCAGTTCGCGTTCTTTTTGACCGACTCATAACCCTCGTCTCACTCTACCTGCCACCCAACGTTCCACTGCAGCTCCACGAGCTACAAGGACTCATAGATCAGCTGCCTAAGCCTTTTTTAATTCTAGGTGATTTTAACGCCCACCACCCTTTGTGGGGTAGTTTTCGTCAGGATTCCCGTGGTGGAGTTATAGAACATCTTTTATTATCCTCCGGGCTCTGTCTTCTGAATAAAAAGGAGCCAACTTTTTTTTAGTGCTGCTCATAACACCTTTACATCAATAGACCTTTCCATTTCATCACCAGCTTTACTTCCATGTTTTTCATGGAAGGTTTTAGATAATCCATTCGGCAGCGATCATTTCCCCATAATTTTAGAAACATCAATACCCCTTCCTTCGCTTTCGACCCGCTGACTGGGCTCTTTTTGGTTTAAATGCTATACTGGATCCATCGCTCTTTCGTAGTATGTCCCCCGAGGAGGCGACAGCGTTTGTCACCGAATGTCTAATTAATGCTGCTGCATCTTCTATTCCGCAAACATCCGGCGTCCTACCCCGGAGGTGCAAACCGTGGTGGAATGAGGACTGCACAGTCACTCGCAGGAAACAGAACCAGGGGCTGGGGTATATTTCGCCGATATCCCACTTCTTTTAACCTGATTGAATTTAAAAAATGTAGGGCCAAGGCACATTGGACACGGAAACAGGCGAAGAGGACATCTTGGAAAAAATATATATCTTCTCTAAATAGCTTTGTTCCAGCTAAAGAAGTGTGGGATCGCATGAGGAAAATTCGAGGAGATTACCAATCTTTCCGAACTCCTCTGTTTTCTTCCCCCTCTGTATCGCTGAAAGATCATGCAAATGTTCTCGGGGAGCATTTCCAGCTTATTAGTAGCTCCTCTAATTTTAGCGAAAAATTCAAGAAGTGCCGGTCGACTGCTGAAAAGCAACCTATCTCGATGTTGGAGGGTGGTTCATATTTTTACAATAGACCGTTCACAATGTGTGAACTCAAGGTCGCTCTTGGTGCAAAGAAGCAGTCTGCACCAGGGCCAGACAGACTCCACTATGAAATGTTGAGGAAACTGTCCCCCGAATCTATGAACGATCTGCTAACCTTTTTTAATCATCTCTGGCAAGCTGCTGCCTTTCCTCGTTGCTGGAAACATGCCCACATAATCCCTTTTTTGAAACCTGGGAAAGACCCTTCCATTCCTATGAGCTATCGTCCCATCGCACTCACAAGTTGTTTAGGAAAAACTTATGAGCGGCTTGTGAATCGTCGTCTTATCCATTTCTTAGAGACTGAGAATTTTTTTGATGTAAACCAGTGCGGCTTTCGGGAGGGACGAGCGACCACAGATCATTTGGTTCGCCTAGAGACCGCTATACGTGAGGCTTTTGTACACCGGCAGCATTGTGTCTCAGTGTTTTTTGATTTACACAAAGCATAGGATACCACATGGAGGTACGGAATACTTAGGGACTTGTACAACTGTGGTGTACGAGGCCGCATGCTTCAGTGCATACGGAGCTTTCTCAGCGAAAGAACTTTTCAAGTCCGATTGGGCTCCACACTGTCAGATGTTTTTTCTCAAGAAAATGGTGTTCCTCAAGGAGGAGTGCTGAGCGTTACCCTCTTTGCTGTTAAGATTAACAGTCTAGCAAAGGTTATGCCCTCATCAGTAACTTACTCTTTATATGTGGATGATGTGCAAATCTCTGTGTCTTCCTGTAACCTCTCCAGTTGTGAACGACAGTTGCAACTTACAATCAATAGAATGTGCAAGTGGGCAGACGAAAATTTTCTCCTGAAAAAACAGTCTGCGTTCCTTTTTCATTGCGCCGGGGACTGCCTCTTGATCCTTCCTTGCATCTTAATAGCAATGAAATATCAGTCCAGCAAGAACACAAATTTTTGGGTGTGATTTTTGACAAGAAACTTACCTTTGTGCCCCATCTGAAAAATTTAAAACAGAAGTGCTTGATGTCATCAAGCATCCTAAAGGTACTGTCGCATATGTCGTGGGGTTCTGATAGGCGCTGTCTCCTACGATTGTATAACTCCTTAGTTCGATCCCGCCTCGACTATGGTGCAGTAGTATATGGGTCAGCACGGCCATCTGCTCTTAAGATGCTTGACCCTATACATCACCTTGGACTACGACTTTCTACAGGTGCATTTCGCACATCTCCAGTGAAAAGTTTGTATGCTGATACTCATCAAATGTCCCTCGAGAAACGGAGGCAGTACCTCAGCGTCTCGTATGCTTACAAAGTATTTTCAAATCCAAAACATCCCTCCTACAGTGCCCTTCATACTTGCAGAAGTGCACAGCTTTACGAAAACAAGCCGAGCATTGTTAGACCATTAAGCCTCCGTTTGCAAAGTACTTGTCAATCCCTTAATATCCCCCTCCATGAGATTCCCTTGCTTAAAAACACTCGTAGGGTTGCTCCTTGGGATGCTCTGCCGATTTTCTGTGACTGGTCACTCGCAAAATACAGTAAGAGGGTCATTTCACCACAAATCCTCCGGCAGGAGTTCCTCTCCTTGCAACAAAAATATGCAGACTACCTGGAGTTTTATACAGATGGGTCCAAATCGTCATCTTTTGTAGGGTGTGCTGTTTATTCCGCCTCCTACAGCAAAGTCACACAAGTTGACTGTAGGGCAAGCATTTTCACCGCAGAGCTTTATGCTATTTTACTAGCGGTTGAGCATATACTCGACAATAGTATAATGAAAGCTGTAATTTTTGTCGACTCACAAAGTGCCTTACTGGCTGTATCCTCCCTGATGCCCACAAAGAATCTCCTTGCACAACATCTACATGGTAAGATCAACAGCGCCCGGCGACGCGGTCGGGACATTAAGTTCTGCTGGGTGCCAAGCCACGTTGGGATTTTGGGCAATGAAGAGGCGGATAAATTGGCCGTGTCTGCTCGAGGCTCATCAATAACATTCGATTGCTTGCCCTACCAAGATTTGAAACCGCTTCTGAAGAAATCTATTTTTCTCAAATGGCAGCTAGAATGGGATACAGAGAGCAACAACAAACTTCACATTATCAAGCCCGTTCTGGGCGTTTGGGAGAGCTCTTATAACAGGGAACGTCGTGTGGAAGTTCTTCTGTGCCGTCTAAGAATAGGTCACTCCCGTGTGACACATCAGTATCTGCTTCGTGGGGAAGATGTTGCACTATGTGAACATTGTGGAGAGCTTCTGACCGTGCTGCACATTTTGTGGCAGTGTTCGTCCCATCAACCACTCCGTCAATCATGTTTTCTCGAACTTTTTAGGGATCATCTTCCATTTCATCCCTCGTTTCTGCTTGGCGATAAACCTTTAATTCCTTTCAGCCGTGTCTTAGACTTTTTAAAACAAACTGGATATTTATACCATTTCTAAATATGTAACCTCAAAGTAAACTTTCGTTATAGTATGCTTTAAATACGTAAAGTTTGGCGCATTATGGCCCTCGTTGCTGCTGCGCCAATAAACTCCTAATCATCATCATCTACCACTGTTTTGGCGCACTATGGCCTTAGCAGCTGCTGCGCCATTAAAACCCAAAATCAATCAATCAAGGTCAATTGTTGTCGGTTGTTGCTGTCTGTAGTTACAAGAAATTAGGGAGATATGCCTCACCGTAACAGACCGAACTGGCAGAGCCCAAACTCAAAACAGAAACAGTATAGTTCAGCTATTACAAATATTAAAAGAAAGGATACTTACACTAGCTCGATCATACTGACAAAGACTGGGGAGCACAGAATGTGTTGTGAATGAGGCGGGCACATGCTTTCTGTTTGTGACGTCACATGATAGATATGACAGTCCTTCGTGACGGTTCTTTGTTGTGCTTCTTCACGACGGTCGTTTGTGATGGTGCTTTATGATGGTTCATCGTGATGGTACTTTGTGATGGTTCTTTGTGACGGTTCTTCGTGAGGGTGCTTGGTGATGGTTCTTAGTGATGGTATTTTCTGACAATTCTTGGTGAGCATCTCCTCGCAGAATTAGGCTCTCAAAACACATTCCGTGTTAGAAGCTTTTGTGTGGAGTATGTCCCCTTAAAACAAGAAGCAAAGTGCTAAGCCCAGCATCCCACTTAACTGGATTCCATGCTGAATCGGGGTTTTGGCATCTCTGCAGGGCACTCCATTCATGGCCCGGCTGGCCAAGTGCCTGCACTACTACGTTCACGACCGGATGAACAACGACCCCGGCTGGAAGAACATCGAGGTCATCCTGTCGGACGCCAACGTGCCGGGGGAGGGGGAGCACAAGATCATGGACTTTATCCGCAGGCAGAGGGGTCAGTAACGGGCACCCTGCTGCCAACACTCCTTAGAGAACAGCGGTTCTCAAACTTGCGGACCCCCAGGGGTCTTGGAAAGAATTCATGGGGGTCCACGCCAAATAGAAAAGCTGCTCTTAAAACAAGAGCTCTCCTAGCCATCGCACGAGACCTCTGATGCAGAATGCATTGGAATCCCCAAATGGCCTCTGAGTGGGTCAGGGGGTTCATGACGGCCAAAAGTTTGAGAACCGTTGCTATAGACTAGGGTCGCTAGCCTCTTCAAACACAAAGTTGGGGCCTAATTTTGCGGAGCGTGCCGATTGGACTCGTGCGGCGATGGCCTCACACGGGACGAGATCTCAATTGTTTTAACTTTCTCAAATTTTAGCGAGATTATGGAACACAAAGTTCTAGCGAGGTTGATCGGAGCGCACGCGAGCAACACCGTGGAGCCCGCCGTATGGGCTGCTGCATGGACGACGTTGCAGCCACGTGTTCATGGGTCCTTACGCCGTGTTAAGGGTCAATGCCGTCTAGATTGTTCCTGTGCGGGCTGCAAATACTCCAAACCTTTTCGTTGCTAGAGCCGTCGTTTGCGGAAGTCATTGCGGACGACAAAGTAACGATTCACGACTTAGGGAAGGAGTTATTTGAGTCCGAAATTTTTTGCTTTCGAACCGAGGCAAAGATTCAACTTTGTGATATGGCGGTTCCGTAGGCGGTTTATACACTTCTCGAGCTCATCCTCCGCCACCGCGAATGATGCTACCAGGGTCACCGAGAGACGGTGTTGGTCGCAGGAAGGGATAGAGAGACGAGGGGCTAAATTTAGCCGAGTAACCGAACCGGTGGTTACGCGACCCTAATTTATCCACTGAATTTAGCGGGAAATGCGTGGTTGGACGGACAAAATTGCAAGATTGGGGGTCCCGTTAAAATCATTTCATGCTTAAACCGTTTCGGGTGGTCAGGCTTTTCGATCCCAAGGAACGCCAATCTCTCGAACGGCAGTAGGGGAAGTCCTTCTGGGTCTCGGCGTTGATGTTATAAAGCACTGCAGAAACCTGCAGACCTTGTAAAGATACACGCACATGCTACTAAGGAATGTTTGTCAGATGGTTATGTATGAACAAATGGCTCGGATCTACTAGCGCTTAAAAAGTGGGAGAACACTTCACTTGGGCGCAGGGACGGTGAAGGAAATTTCGGAGCTCGGGGGACCCGTCGGTTCCTAGGAGCCCACCTTGAGAACCCATGGCTTAGATCAGTGGTTCTTAGGTGGAGGTCTGCGGTTCCTTTGGGGTTCCTGAAGCCCCTGACTCTCAATCAAACCAAGCAATGAACTTAATTTTCTTTTCTTGATGCTGGCTGTTTTACGAAGCTAAAGAGACCAAAACATGTGCGCCGGGTGAGGGGGGCTGATTATTCTTTGTTTTAGCACCTCGAGACTAGTTTTACCGTTTTGTCGTTGTAATTATCCCATACCCCCTTAAACCGCCCCGCAGTGGTAGATGTAGCATGTTCGTTGCTGAGGACGAAGGTGATGCTGCTACCAACTCCGAGCTTAGGTGAAAACATTCTGTTTTAATCTCGTGCCGAAGAGTAAACTGTGTTGTCATTGTCAGACCACCACAGTTGCGAACTGCTAGCTTAGAGGATCCACACAAAGGACAGGAGAGAGCATGAATTAGCCGAATATCATGCGTGAACATCCATTGGAGTATGAATGGCCAGCAAACAAACATTTAGGATATGTTCAAATTTGCCGACAGTATGGAACATCTGAGTTCACTCAATTAACCAGAACCTCCTGTACCTAAAATGTTTGTCTGCCTTCATAGACAAGGATTGCTCTTTGCAAGACGGTCTCACTGTTGTTTTTTTCTTTTTAATGTTGGCTTCTTTTTTTATATCTTTTTCAGCGAACCCAAAGCACGACCCAAACACCCACCACTGTCTTTGTGGAGCGGACGGTGAGTGCAACATGTCGTGTTCTGACGGTACACATGTACCCGCTGTTTCTGCGTTGTTGCATCTATTCAGACTCGTGCAATGTTGGGTAAGGAAATAGCGGGGGAAGAAATCTTCATAATTGCTTAATTTTTAAGTCACCTCTGACAGCCCCCAAGATATAAAAAAGGTTGCATAAAATTTTATATTTTGGTTTCTAAGACACTACTCGGTTAAATATTTGCTGCACAGTTGCGTGTCTGCTGTGAAAATCAAAGGAAGTAACCAAATCCAGGGAAACGTGGCGTCAATAGCTCCGGAACTTGCCCGTGTTGCTTCAGCTCTTGCGACTATGCATTTGAAATTTTTTGAAGGGTTCA
Source organism: Ixodes persulcatus (assembly GCA_013358835.2). NCBI lineage: Eukaryota > Metazoa > Arthropoda > Arachnida > Ixodida > Ixodidae > Ixodes > Ixodes persulcatus. The sequence continues at coordinate 102,387 of JABSTQ010009896.1, read as the reverse complement.
TGCGAGAATATTTTTTAGGGGTGTGCAAATATTGGAATTTTCGAATACGAATCGAATAGGAATAAGACAAAAAACGGGCTTCGAATATTGAATACGAGTCTCGTAATAAAAAATTGCAAAACAAGAGGTAACAGCAGGTTTTACTGCCTTTTTAAAATAAATCGATGCAACTGCATTTTACTAGGCTGCAGCAGGCTAAAGATGCTTTTACTAATGCACTCATTACAAATTATCCTGTAGGAAAATTAACTGTTAACGTGTTTAGAAAGTAAGCGCTCCCTACACGCTCTGGCAACATTTCCGCCAGTGGAAGGACCCTTTAATCCGGAAACCTGCAAAAAAAGTTCGAAGAAGTTTGACTTATGGACAGTGTTGGCTGTCTGCTACAGGTATATTTCGAATTTTGGGAAACAAATAATTTAGAAAGTAGTTTATTTTATATTTTATAAAATGGTTACCGATGTTTACACCATATAAAAGCAAAATATGTTCTTTTAACGCTTTCATTAGTTATTAATGTGAACCAGTGATGCCAATAAACCCAACACATACTGTCCAGACCGGTTATACCGAAGTCGGTTATAACGAAATAGCGGTTACAGCGAAGCGATGACGATTTCCCATTCCTTTTTGCACTTCGTTATAATTGAAGTCTGTTATAACGAAATAGCGGCTATAGCAAGTGATTTCCGATTCCCGTTGATTTCGTTATAACCGATCTCGACAGTATTGCACTTTTCCTCCGCGAAATGAGTCAACTAGTTTTTCTTTTTTTAATTTTCGCGCATGCGCACAAAAGTAAAACTTCAGTCGAACCTTTGTCGAATATCATGTTGAAAGTTCGAAAAAGGTGAACTTAGTCGAACTCAAAGCTGTGCAGGTTCGCGACATCCTTAGTTTTGATTGCGCGGGAGTGGCAGGAGTTGTTGTCGATGGCGATGCAATGTTCTGCTCGCACCTAGATTTATTTTTTTTTTTAATTTTCAAACATTTATATTAGATAACACTCTCGAGATTTATTTTATATTTATATTTCACTCTCGAAGTTTATTTTATTCTATCAATTTATAGAATGCGCAATTACATCACGAATTGCTATAAAAGCACCACACAACAAAGGGTTTGGTGAAAAAGCAACCGAAACTGATCCTGTCTTGCTGCCATTGGAGAGATAGAAACGGAGCAGACCGATAACGCACGCATCATACGCCTTTCTCAGCGAATAAACATATTCATATGGGAATGTGTGGCAAGCAGATTATTCGTTACTTGCTCGAATATTCGTGGTTTGTGCGAATATCCACCGTCTTTCTTGAATATTCGGCTTTGGCCGAATATTTGGGAACTTCCGAATATGCAATTTTTGAATCGAATACGTTTCAAATAAGGAAAATATTCAATTCGTATTCGAAATTTCAAATATTCGCGCACCCCTAATATTTTTACTTTCAGAATATATTGTTCAGAATCGTCTGCTCGCGTGTGCCAGCTCAGAAATTACTTTTATACATGTTTGCAAGTGCTATCTCTGGGCACTGCCATCTTGCTGATGGGGCACGAAACTGGCGCCCCATCAGAAAGATGATATGGCACCAAAGGCGTCGTAATCGGACTATGGCCGCCCCCAAGCGCACCCCAAGCGAGCAAGATGGCGGCGCCCGGAGGCCGTACTTGCAAATGTGTATTTGCCAGCGCCGTCGCAAATGTGCCAGCGCCGTCGCATCAAACTGACATCAACCTAAAGGTCATTTTGTGAGCCTCCCATTGGTTGGAAGGAGTGCAGAGGAGAGATATCCCCACTGCATACCGTTCCTTCATCAAATTGACAAAATGGAGCAACTTTTGCCATTGAACTTGTTAATTTTTTAGCTCCGTTAAAAAAGAAAAATATGGTCAAAGCTAAAAAAAATGTTTCTCAGTTTTGTCTTCTTAATGCGAAAGCTTTAACTGTCCCATGGAGTGGGACAGTTAAAGCTCCCGTGTGTAACCGCGAGAAACGTGAAAGTCCCTGCGAAACGGCTCCCTAGATAGCCATTGGCCGGGACGCGTATACAGTCGAACCCGGATATATCAAATTCAAAGGGGATCGTAAAATAGTTCAATATATCAATAATATTAGTTTGATATAAAAAATATGTTCAATTAGGCTCAAGTGGAAATTTCCTGGCGTCTCCGCTAATACCAAAGGTCGCGACACACGGGAGCTTAACAAATGGAGCATCTGCTAAATAGAGTAGAGAGTAGTTGGCGGAGACCGCAAACACCGCCACGCTTACACGCGCGCCTGGCCAGTTCCTCCAACAACATAAACAACAAAATGCAAAAATAATTTTGAAAAATGAAAGAAAAATGGAAAAATTGACCGCATCTCCACGTGGTGAATGATGTTGCTTGGGGCGAAGCTCTGGTGGTGCTTGTCTGCGTAGACGCCGAGCCGCAGCATGCCGAGCCTTTTCATTCATGTCAGTAGGAGAATGTGTGGTTTTCTTCTTTTTCTTTTTTTAAGCAGACAGATGGGATGACATCTCAGAACCCCCTACTCTTTTTTAGATGCGGAGCATCTCTTGCTCGGGGCTATGTCCCGCGGCGTCGGCGTTGTAGTCTGCACTCACACTACGCATGCGCAACTCTCCTCCTTCCCTCTCTGCAACAGCTGCGCGTTACTCTCTCCGCTCTCTCTCTCTACCAGCTGCGCATGCACTTCGCGTGCGTTCGATTCTAATCACACCGCGCGCGCATGCGCAACTCTCCTCCTTTCCTCTCTCCAACAGCTGCGCGTTACTCTCTCCGCTCTCTCTCTCTACCAGCTGTGCGTGCACTTCGCGTGCGTTCGATTCTAACCACACCGCGCGCGCACGCGCAACTCTCCTCCTCTAGTCTCCTCTCCTTCAAGTGTGAAAAAAAATAAACGGCGAGCGGCGAGCGTTCCAAGTTTCTCTGCCGCGAGCCGCGACGAAGGCTCGCGTAGGGGGTAACGCTAGGGCAGTCGGTGGCGCCATCTCTCGACGTCAGCACGCAACTGACTCTTTCCTCGGAACCAACACGATGCTCCGCATCACCCCATGGTTCCCCTCGGGAAGATGGTGTAATTTTGTTTCTTCTTTTTCTTTTTTCATAATGTTTTTCATCTTTTTTTTTTTCAATTTTTTTTTTGCCCTACACGAGCACGTGATCTCACGAGCAGAAGCACGAGCACCCGACGCCGGGCCTACGGCGGACGGACATACGGACATGGCTAGCCCCTAAGGAGCTTCGCCCCTAAAAGGAGACGCATAAAAAATACCTCGTGATCCATAGAAAAAAATTCAGCAAGGAACAAAAAGGAAAGCTCACTAAGTTGTTTTAACAATACACTCGGGGGGGATCGGTGGCCGAGTGGGCTAGCGCACACCAGCTCGGAGCACGTGGAGCGAAAGCTCGCGCTGCAGAACCCAGGGATCCTGGGTTCAATCCCCACCCCTGCCCGTTTCGATCTGGATGAGCATCGTACCGGCGTGCGGTCGTGTGTCACTACTGCGTGGTGCACGTTAAAGACCCCAGGCTAGCGGTTGTACTGCACTGGCTAAATTGCTCATCTACAGCGAGTGACTCGTCGCAACATTAAAAATGGCTGACCAACGACTCGCTGTATAAATATCCACACAACCCCCCCAATTATTATTATTAACAATACACTCTATGCTCATTATAACAGACCTTGATTTTGATCAAGATTTGAGTCAAGAGGAGTATGTTGTATGCAGCTATGAAGTTGAGTCAATGGTGCATAGAGGAAAACCAACCAAACTTCACAAATCGGTATGTTAAATCCAAATGTCTGCTGTAACCAGGTCTGTTGTAATGAGCTTAGATTGTATTTAGAAGAATACCAAGACAAAATACAAAGATTTGTGAGTTCAGCGCTCTGGGTATGTTTTTGTGTCCGTACAATCGAGCGAGTGCCTGTTTTGTGAGAGGTTTATGCAGTGTCAAGTCGTAAGATAAAACAAATTGACCGCATCTCCACGTGGTGAATGATGTTGCTTGGGGCGAAGCTCTGGTGGTGCTTGTCTGCGTAGACGCCGAGCCGCAGCATGCCGAGCCTTTTCATTCATGTCAGTAGGAGAATGTATGGTTTTCTTCTTTTTCTTTTTTTAAGCAGACAGATGGGATGGCATCTCAGAACCCCCTACTCTTTTTTTTCTTCTTTTTCTTTGAGCCTTCTCATTCATGTCAGTAGGAGAATGTGTGGTTTTCTTCTTTTTCTTTTTTTAAGCAGACAGATGGGATGGCACCTCAGAACCCCCTACTCTTTTTTTTCTTCTTTTTCTTTGAGCCTTTTCATTCATGTCAGTAGGAGAATGTGTGGTTTTCTTCTTTTTCTTTTTTAAGCAGACAGATGGGATGGCATCTCAGAACCCCCTACTCTTTTTTTTCTTCTTTTTCTTTGAGCCTTTTCATTCATGTCAGTAGGAGAATGTGTGGTTTTCTTCTTTTTCTTTTTTTAAGTAGACAGATGGGATGGCATCTCAGAACCCCCTACTCTTTTTTTTCTTCTTTTTCTTTGAGCCTTTTCATTTATGTCAGTAGGAGAATGTGTGGTTTTCTTCTTTTTATTTTTTAAGCAGACAGATGGGATGGCATCTCGAACCCCCTACTCTTTTTTTTCTTCTTTTTCTTTGAGCCTTTTCATCATGTCAGTAGGAGAATGTTTGGTTTTCTTCTTTTTCTTTTTTTAAGCAGACAGATGGGATGGCATCTCAGAACCCCCTACTACTTTTTTTTCTTCTTTTCTTTGAGCCTTTTCATTCATGTCAGTAGGAGAATGTGTGGTTTTTTCTTTTTTTTTTTTAAGCAGACAGATGGGATGGCATCTCAGAACCCCCTACTCTTTTTTTTCTCTTTTTCTTAGATGAGCATCTTGTGGGTCTATCATGTCGACGAGTTGGCACTAGAAACACGCACGTCGTGGGTTAAGAGCTGGGTTCTCTTCTCTCTTTTCTACATTCTGTTGGCAGGAGTTGTTGTCGATGGCGATGCAATGTTCTGCTCGCACCTAGATTTATTTTTTTTTTTAATTTTCAAACATTTATATTAGATAACACTCTCGAGATTTATTTTATATTTATATTTCACTCTCGAAGTTTATTTTATTCTATCAATTTATAGAACGCGCAATTACATCACAAATTGCTATAAAAGCACCACACAACAAAGGGTTTGGTGAAAAAGCAACCGAAACTGATCCTGTCTTGCTGCCATCGGACAGATAGAAACGGAGCAGACCGATAACGCACGCATCATGCACCTTTCTCAGTGAATAAACATATTCATATGGGAATGTGTGGCAAGCAGATTATTCCTTACTTGCTCGAATATTCGTGGTTTGTGCGAATATCCGCCGTCTTTCTTGAATATTCGGCTTTGGCCGAATATTTGGGAACTTCCGAATATGCAATTTTTGAATCGAATACGTTTCAAATAAGGGGGATATTCAATTCGTATTCGAAATTTCAAATATTCGCGCACCCCTAATATTTTTACTTTCAGAATATATTGTTCAGAATCGTCTGCTCGCGTGTGCCAGCTCAGAAGTTAACTTTTATACATGTTTGCAAGTCCTATCTCTGGGCACTGCCATCTTGCTGATGGGGCACGAAACTGGCGCCCCATCAGAAAGATGATGGGGCACCAAAGGCGTCGTAATCGGACTATGGCCGCCCCCAAGCGCACCCCAAGCGAGCAAGATGGCGGCGCCCGGAGGCCGTACTTGCAAATGTGTATTTGCCAGCGCCGTCGCAAATGTGCCAGCGCCGTCGCATCAAACTGACATCAACCTAAAGGTCATTTTGTGAGCCTCCCATTGGTTGGAAGGAGTGCAGAGGAGAGATATCACCACTGCATACCGTTCCTTCATCAAATTGACAAAATGGAGGAACTTTTTCCATTGAACTTGTTAATTTTTTAGCTCCGTTAAAAAAGAAAAATATGGTCAAAGCTAAAAAAAATGTTTCTCAGTTTTGTCTTCTTAATGCGAAAGCTTTAACTGTCCCATGGAGTGGAGCCAGCAGCGTCTGTAATCGCAGAAGAAACTGCGAAAGAAATTCCCGAAAACCGGGGGCGTGTGTACAGTCGACTCTCATTAATTCAAACTCGAGGGGGGCCGAAAATTTGTTTGAATAAAGCAAAGTTTGAATTATCAGGAGTTTCTTCCCATAGAGACGCATAGGATGGGACCTGCACGTTAGTTTGAATTATCCGAAAGTTTGAATTAAGAGATTTTGAATTAACGAGAGTCGACTGTAACCGCGAGAAACGTGAAAGTCCCAGCGAAACGGCTCCCTAGATAGCCATTGGCCGGGACGCGTATACAGTCGAACCCGGATATATCAAATTCAAAGGGGATCGTAAAATAGTTCAATATATCAATAATATTAGTTTGATATAAAAAATATGTTCAATTAGGCTCAAGTGGAAATTTCCTGGCGTCTCCGCTAATACCAAAGGTCGCGACACACGGGAGCTTAACAAATGGAGCATCTGCTAAATAGAGTAGAGAGTAGTTGGCGGAGACCGCAAACACCGCCACGCTTACACGCGCGCCTGGCCAGTTCCTCCAACAACATAAACAACAAAATGCAAAAATAATTTTGAAAAATGAAAGAAAAATGGAAAAATTGACCGCATCTCCACGTGGTGAATGATGTTGCTTGGGGCGAAGCTCTGGTGGTGCTTGTCTGCGTAGACTCCGAGCCGCAGCATGCCGAGCCTTTTCATTCATGTCAGTAGGAGAATGTGTGGTTTTCTTCTTTTTCTTTTTTTAGCAGACAGATGGGATGGCATCTCAGAACCCCCTACTATTTTTTTTCTTTTTCTTTTTTCATAATTTTTTTCATCTTGTTTTTTCAATTTTTTTTTTGCCCTACACGAGCATGTGAGCATGTGCTCACGTGCTCGTGAGCACGTGATCTCACGGGCAGAAGCACGAGCACCCGACGCCGGGCCTACGGCGGACGGACATACGGACATGGCTAGCCCCTAAGGAGCTTCGCCCCTAAAAAACCTCTTGGGAAGGTGCCCTGATTTTGCGTGGCCTCCCTGCTTGCTCGCACCAAAATCCAGAAAAGGACCGACGTGATGAGACGTGGCTCCTTTTTTTTATAAACATCTCGAGACGGGTGTCTGCCCCGCGGCACTGCCACTGACGACTAATCATTATTTGTGGATTTTCCCTTTGAATCGGGTGGTCCCGCGTGGTAGGGATTTAGCCTGTGGTTATCCCCTTTGCTACACCAGCAACCACCAATTGTCTAGCCTCGGCAGTTTCCACCATCCCCCTCCACTTCCGTCGGCATAGAGTCGATGTATAGACCAGGCCTAACGCTGAGCGCCCTTGCCAGTGCGTGCTCGCGGGTCCCTCGACCGAGCGGTGATCTAGTCTGGCTGGATGAGAACTGGTGGGTGGGTCTCTCGAGGTGAACTAGAGTTTTCTGCCTAGCATAACGCTGACACCGTGCATGCGACTGGGAAGACCCCGTAACTGGCATCACCGTAAAATTGTGAGTTTAGCCAGTGATTGTCCCAAGTTGAGCGTCGTCACTCTAAAGCACTGTCTCGTTCCGTGCAGCCGACCTGATTATGCTGGGACTGGCCACACACGAGCCCAACTTCACCATCATCCGCGAGGAGTTCAAACCCAATCAGCCGAGACCCTGCGAACTCTGCGGACAGCTCGGTGAGTCGCTGCCGAAGCCTTCCAAACTGGAGCGGCCCAACATTCAAACGGCCGTGCGCATCACCCAACACACGTAACGGGTCCCGCGTGCATTAATGCTCGCGAGCTGATGTGGTCGAGACATGGTCGGTGGTGTCTTTTTTTTTTCGTTTCTAGACTCGGGCTTTATCGAGGGAAGCTCACTATTACGTGTGGTTACCACTTTTTAACACGAAACATGTTTTACGAGTTGTTTTAGAGCGCAGCTCTTAGGCGCCCGTTTCCGGCTCGAGTGGCGTCGCCGTAACTGCGCGGTGCATTATGGGAAACGTCCCATAATACACCGCAAGGAGCGCGGGAGGAGTAGGTGAGGAAGGAGGAGAGGGTACGGATGAGGAAGAGAGGCATACAGTCTCCTCCATACTCTCCCCTCCTCCCGAAGAGCTGCGCTCTAATTCGGCATTACGAGGAGTTGTAAACGTCTTTCTTTTTTCTTTTTTTTATATCTGGTACAAGCGTCATGCACAGTCTTTCGGAACGAACGTCACGAACGGTCGATGTGGACGAGCATCGTGAAGGAAGGATATGCTGGGAGCATCGCACATTAACGTTATATGTAAAGTTAGAGTCTGGGTTTGTGCGGTGGCAGTGAGATGCTATAGCCACTGAGCTGCGTAGCACAGCCGCTCTAAAAGGACTGGGCTCCCGGCAAAACAAAGCGAGGCGACGTCGTCTCATTCGCATCACACATCGCGCAAGAGCCATATGAGGTGGCACCTGTGTGGTGCACTCATTTGCTCGGTCTCGCCCTGGCTATCATCTTTGGTGCGCAATGAAAAAACTAGCGCAAACCACGCACGGAGCGTCGCTTGTGCCAGTTTCAGAACGTGTCCCGAGCGCCTGGGCAGAATCTGCCCGCACCTGCGTGGAATGGATCCCGTGTCCCGTGGGCGCGCAGGACACGATCCACGCTCCCTGGTTTCCGTCTGCACGATTGAGCGATCGAGAATTTTTTCCACTTTGGAGGACTTGATCTTGATCCAACGGGTAAAATTGGTGCGCGCAGAATGCGCGTCTGTGGCAGTCTTTGGGGCCTGTGGTGAACTTTGGAGCTTTTTTTTTTTTTTTTTTTCCACTTATACAAATAGAAATTGAGGAAGAGGAGGATACCAGAGTGCGCGGGGACGTCGGAGCGCCGGGCTCTGGTTGGAAGGATTATTGGGTGGACGCGGAGCTAGCCGCCTTTGTCTCAACTCGCTGCTAGAACGCTTTCAAACGCTGGCATTCACTTTCACCACTGCCCCTTTGGCGCGGCGGTAGATTGTCAGACTCATAATCACGAGGTCATGTTTCGATAACCGATTCGGATTTTTGTTCCTTCTTCTCCATGAATTCCTATGTCTTCTCCCTTACCGTATTTACTTGCATCATGAACGCGCTTAGTTTCCCGGAAAATTGACACATATTTGGGGGGTGCGTTCATTACGCGGCCTTTTGCCGAAGGGGAGGTGCCCTACGAAGCTCGCTCAGCGCAGAGAGCAATGTGGCCATTCTCGGGCCTAATCACTTTCACAATTTCACTGTCCGAAAGCGGACCACGGATGACGGCGTGTTTGTTGACATCAATGTCTTCGATGGGCCAAGCATGTGCTATGTTTTTGTTAAGGTTAAGGAGGGCCGATATATTTGCGCCATCAATTTTTGCGCAATATATTTTCAATCGCTAAATCGCTATTGTGTCCTCGTGAAAGTTTAAGTCGATTCCAGTGTGCTACATCCAAACTTGCGTTGTAATTGGATCCCTGGTGACCAGGTTATGCTGTGGCTAGACTTTTGCATTTTTTCTTGCACGTTTTTGTTTTGCCGATTGCCAGAATCTACTGTGGAGATCTCTGTGCATAGTCCTGGGAACAGCCATTCACGGGGCTTGTTCTTGTCTGTTTCCTCGCAGGCCACGAAATGAAGGACTGCCAGGGTCTAGCCAAGGAAAAGACTGGAGAGGTGAGGATTTCTTTCAGTTCCTCGGTGCACCTCTAGCACCTACGAGTCAAATACGGGAGTGTTGACTAAACGACTAGAGTGTTGGTCGTCATTCGAGAAAGCGTCTGCCAGGTCGTCGTGATTAGTCTCGTTTGTAAAGCAGACTGCTTTCCGTGGGCCGGTTTGCAAACCCAGCACATCGTGAAAGGTTATTGCGAAAAGATGGCATATGCGACAGTCGCACGATCGGTTTCACTTTGGGTCATGTGGTGAAGAGACCATGTGACGGGATGTCAATGTTGCTTGGAGACGTCGTGTTACATTGTCGTACAACACCGTGACATCTCACGACAGGGTTGCAGGGTGGCTTTCATGTGGCCAATATCCACTAGCAGAATGTTTCAAACATTGCCTTATAACAGCCTTTCAGTTCGCATTCCGTGCTATTCGAACTTCATGTGCGGGACGAATGTGGTCGCATTTTTTTTTGTGTTGGACGAGGCTCGGATTACTGGAGCCTAAGAAATGCCAAGCGCCTATTTTCTAGCCACTGCTCGGAGATTTAAGCAGTTCCGTAGTTGCGTACAGGACAGGAACAGTGGGGAGGAGTTTGTCCCACCCCCGGCGTGTAGTTCCTACCTTCGACGGCAGCTTGGCATCTCGGGAGCCTCGTCCGTGCATGCACATCCAAAGTGCCTCAAAAGGCAACAAGCGCGCGCACAAGGTCGAGCATTAGACAGAAACTCCCCTCCATTTGCATTTCGTCAGTGACTTTGGTTATACTGCGATCATCGTAGTTAGGGCTCTTGTCTGCCTGCTCTGTGCCTGTAGCAGAGTCGTGAGTATTTGATTAATGACATTGCAGTTTGACGAGCTGGAAAAGCCGATTGGTTGCGAGACGGAGTTCATCTTCCTTCGCCTCAACGTCCTTCGAGAGTATCTGACGAGAGACCTCCACATGGACAACCTCCCCTTCACATTCAACATTGAGGTGAGGTCTCTTACCCCCCCCCCCCCCCCCTCTTTTTTTGTTTATTAATTCATTAGCATTGGTACCCAGGTGACAGGAGAAAGCCAACGGCGTCCGTCTGCGGACAAAACAGTGGAAAGGGAAGCGTAGAGAGGGGAAGAGTAGCGAAGGACAAGGGAGAGAGGGAGTCACGGGGTGGAAGCCAGTGCAGAGCGCCTATGCCTTGGTTTGTGCTACAAAATGGAGTGTGAACTAAGTACTAGCACCGGTCCATGTAGGCAGCAAAAGAATTAAAGGGAGATCCATTGGTGGATATTTAGGGAATGCATAACCCTCGGGAAACGCCACACATGTCCCCCTTTGGGAAACGCTAACAATGTGGCGAAGCACAAAAAAAAAAAAGGGCGATGTGTGTGGCGTTTGGCAAGGGCCACGCTGACGCATTCCTCAATTATCCACCTGACACCTGCATTGCCCTGGGGGCATTATTGTGGGGGAAGTTGCATAAAGTAAATACACATTATTCATAGATGTAAACAACATACACTTAAAAAGATATAAGAACAGAAATTTGATAACAGTACATCTCACATGCATCTTGTAGAAGTGAAAAGAAGGCATTTCCCTGAATGGTGAAAGAGAAAAGAGGGGTCAAAAACATTGGTACGACAGCTCAACTCCAACGCTTTTTCTTTTCATGGTCGTTCCGTCGCAAAATAAAATTTGGTTCCTTCGCATATCCTTGTGCCTGTGCGCACCACTGCTTCCCAAACTCTGCTACCCTGTGACCCGCAAAAAATATAAAATATGGCATCACAATCCCGACTTGGCTTTTACGACGCCACAAGATTTTCAATTTCAGCCCGTAAGCAGTAATACGCAGAACTGAGGCCCAAATTATTTTACGGTTAATTTAGTTAGAGCGTACCATCTGGTCAGGAAACCGTCACAAAAATGAAAAAAAGGTGCTTGGCAGCACCAATTGCTGTTACTAATGACTAAAATCAGCCGTTAGAGCACACTTTCCCAGAACAAAAGCGGAGTTTGGACGCAGCAACTATTAGTTCCGGCTTGACGTTGAGCTGCGACCTGCAACTTTGTTTTCATCTACATTACCGCAGAAAAATAAAGTTCCTATTTTTTCAAGTTTTACAGCCGCTTTATGACCCATCCGCCGAATCTGTGGCAACCACATCTCAAGGTAACGACTCGTAGCGCAGGAAACACCGCTATACAGTCTCCCTGTCCGGAATGGTATTGTTTTGCCCAGCTCAGCGACCAGGAAAACAGCCATTCTGTCTTTTTCTTCCTGTTTCTTCGCTTCAAAAGCCTTTCTTTTTAAAAAATTTATTTTAAAGTGCGCGCAACATACAATAAAATAATGCTTTCCGAATTCATCGTTGTCACTGACTGGTTGACGGAGCAGCAAGTGCAGACAAACGGCTTCTGAAACAAACAAAAGCAAAGGGAAGACAACATAATTCTGGCTGTTTTCCTGGTCGCTGAGCTGGGAAAAACGATGCAAAACCGGACGGCGAGAGATCAAGTTGGTATCGCAGCTTCTGCCACTCGTCGCGCCACTGAGATACTGCTGCGGCACGGCGGCCAACGGTGGCTATAGCGAAGCGGCGCCGTGTTCTTGAGAATAAGAAGACGTCGGCATGCTTGCAAGTACCAAAGGAGGCGCGTGCGTGCGGTACAAGTCTCGGCAACAGGTGCCACGTTCGAGGTAGCGCGACAATCCAGCTCGGCCACGGCTCGCATGGTCCGTAAACTTTTGCGACCGACTGTACTCCATCGAAGGTGCGCGGGGGTGCCCTTGAACTGTAGACCGTTAAACGCTTAGAAGTGAAAGATGTTGTAGATCGATGAAGTACCGAAACTTTTGCCGTCCTAGTTGCCGCAAAGAGCCGAGGCGGAAGACTAAATGTCTCGAGGTCGACAGTGTGTGGCTACGTGTGCGTCGTGTTGATATTTACGCATATTTGCAGATCGTGTTGCTTACTTCACGACTGCGATCGAACATCTAATACCTACTTATGAACTCCAGGGTTGCTGTACAATTGCATGCACGTGCCGCACTCATGTAAGGTATTTACGCGGCATAATGAACGCACTTTTTTTCCGGAAAAATTGACACATATTTGGGGGGGGGGGGGGGGTGCGTTCATTACACTGGGTATAATTTCTGCATTTAGATACTTCGTGCAAATGTCATATTAGGTGCCTATATGGCACGGCAAGGTACTGTGGCACGTCTCCAATGATGGAGGCGCACCGCGCCACAATAACCACGCTTTATAAAGTGAAAACCTTTTTAGGGCGCTTTCGGGGTGCCTTTTACCGAAGGAAAAGCGCCCTACGAGGCTCACTCAGCACAAAAAGCAACACTACCGTTCTTTGGGAATATATATTGCTAGTATCTGGCGGGCATGCTCAGGTATAATCCGCGACTGCGCGTAAAAGAACTCTAACAAAGTCCAACCCCCGACCGCGGAAGCCCGCTCGCGTGGATCAAGTTTCCTTCACGGAGACAAGATCTCGTACAAAGTCCAACTACCGACACCTGAAGCTTGCTCGCACGGACCAAGTTTCGTTCACGGAGAGGCTACCAGACACTCTCAGCCTACAGTGCACCATGCACCTCGCTGTGCCATTCTGTTGCGGATTAAATAAACGCATTTACCCGGAGTATGTGAAATTAGGCCTAAGCACTTTCACAATTTCACTGTCCGAAAGCGGACCACAGACGACGGCTTGTTTGTTGACATTAATGCACCCGATAGGCGAAGAATGTCCGGGGCTCGTCAATTCCTCGACCCAAGCTTCGTCAAGTGTGTGCGACGCTCGGTTTCACGGTTGATCACTTCCGTAACTACCGCAACTGCGCACTTGCGGCCATTACGACAGCAGCCTGGTTTGGCTTGACTTGACTTGGCGACAGCTTGGCGGCAAAAGAAAACTGGCTTGGTGGCTTCCTAAATTGGACTCAATTCGAGACTCGCGGATCCGAAAATTGGAGGTGGGTTGATTACGGGAGGGGAAAAAAAAGTAAAAATATTGATGCCCATTGGGGGGGGTGCGTTTATTATGCGAGTAAATACGGTAAACCAAAATATAAAAATAAGAAAAAAATATTTAAAAAATTATTTGTGTATTAAAAACTCTTCCCCCCCCCCCCCCCTTTTTTTTTCTCTCCGAGGCGGACCAATCGTTTCCGCAGTGTGGCCTCTGCGTTTTCGCCATCTTTGCCTCGCCTAGTACGCGCCCGGCTTGTGCTTTTTCCCGTGTTTTGGAGCGCAGATAAGAAAGGTTGCAGGAGTAAAGCTTCGGAGAGCTATCCTTTTTATGGTTTTCCTATTGTCCATTGTCGCCTTCCGCTCACGTGACAGTAGCTGCTGTGAAATCGGACACCCCGGTTTGCAAACATCGTCGCTACGCCTCGTGAAAGTTTCGTTCTGCTAAGTTGATTCATGTGAACCCCACAACCTGAGAGCAGTGGGCGAGCAATTTTCGAACAGTCACTTATGCCCTGGAGTGCGGCAGACGTGCAACGCGTCGCGAATACTGAGTCGACAAGATCTGCGTACAGCGCTGGACAAAGCATGCGGTCCAAGGTGATCTGCCAGTACTCTAGAAAATAAATGGCTGACGCGAACCCAGATAGGCGCTTATTGGGCAGCTAAAAAGAGCAGCTTTGGCCATTGTTGCTGCTGGTCAGACTTAAGCGCCGAGGATACCGCACGTTACAATGATCGATATTGTAATAAAGGCGCTTGCTTAAGGCCCCTGTGTGCGGTGATGGCAAGCACATCTTTTTTTTTTGCACATGCACATCCAAAACTATTTTGTTTTATCCGAGTATTTGCACTTAAAAAATTTGTCCCGAAATTTGAAAAGAAAAGGTGCGGCCCTTACACGCATTTATATGGTATTTCCAGAAACCACATCTCGCTTGAAACGTTTCGTGGGTAGTGCAACCATTTTAGATTTCGAATTTGGATTGAATAGATATTTGATTGCTGTTCATTTCGAGACTATTCACACTACCTTTCGAATGTTTGGCCACATCCTCTGTATGTAATTTTTCGCTGCGCACATATGTATCGGTGTCCTTCGGTAAATCCCAAGAATCTGACATGTACTGCAAAACTTCGCATGGCTGCAGTTTCACCTTCCCCTTTTTTTTTGGCGCCATTTTGTTTTTCCTTTTGCTCCTCCAGAGGGCCATCGACGACTGGGTGTTCATGTGCTTCTTCGTTGGCAACGACTTCCTGCCTCATCTGCCTTCCCTGGAGATCAGGTGACACAATCTCGACGAGTTTCTTATGACGACCACGTCTGGCGCACTTGTTGTGCCTCAGAAACAACAAGTTGGAGGCTGAAAGAAAGGGCTCTAACACAGACTGTCATGAGAAAAGTGACGCGTTACACCTTTTTGACAGACGGATCGAGGTCATGGAACCAGTAGGTGTCTATGGGGCCTATGTAATGTGCGTTTATTGTGTATAAACAATAGCTTACGCACCCTCGATGTCAAGCTGTCACCCCGACGGCACGTGACGCCCAAACTTGACGTCACTGATATTGGGTGATGTCACGGCGTCACGTGATGTCATAGGTCGTGTGACATTCTGCCTGTCACACGATGCCGCGCGACTGACATTCTGCGACACCGTGATGTAATGTGACGCTATGACGTCACGTGATGTCATGAGGTCACACGACTGCGACGCGACAATCTAGCATCACTCGACACCGTGATGTTGCGTTACTTCACACACCATGGTCTCGGCTCGTCCCCAGTACGTTCTGTGCGTCTTGGAGTTTATCAAACATAATCGAGACATGCCCTAATTTGTTTAGGAAGTGGGTCGGCCTTCGTTACGGCAAATGGCCACTACATCTACCTCCGAGGTTTGAAATAGGAATGTAGTTTATGCGCCTGGGACAGTCCTTGAAGTGATTGTTTGAATCAAAGGTTTTTACTGCAGAGCTGTTAAGGGCTAGTTTCCCCAGGATCGTGTCTGCCAGCAAATAAATGTAGACACAACACTCCTGACAGCTACCGCCATCTATGAGCGACGGCGGCAACCTTTCGAGCCTTTCCACTCTCGCTTGCCGATTCGCGGCCGGCCATTACTTCATTCCCACCATAGTACAGCTTCGCTGGTCTTCCTTCGAGTGGAAAGGCTGAAAGTTTTGTGACTGCTTCATTCTGCTATGCAAACATTGGGGTTAAGGTCATTTTCTGCACTCCTTTTAGGCTTTTTTTGAGGAACCAAGAATAGACTGATCTCGCCGAGTGTTTGGTGCAAGCGTGAAGCCGCCGTAAGTTTAGCTCACGAGAGGGGGGCGGTCGTGCTCGAGACGCCTTGTGCTGTCTCGCGTTCTGCACGCACGGAGGGAGCTCCGGCAAGGTTGGGGCACCTACAGAGAGATTAAAGTTCCCTCAATGCATTGCAGCAGCAGTGGCGTAGCCAAACTGGCTGGTGAAATCAGTCTATTGAAGTGTCTATTAAAAAAATTGACCGCATCTCCACGTGGTGAATGATGTTGTTTGGGGCGAAGCTCTGGTGGTGCTTGTCTGCGTAGACGCTGAGCCGCAGCATGCCGAGACTTTTCATTCATGTCAGTAGGAGAGTGTATGGTTTTCTTCTTTTTCTTTTTTTAAGCAGACAGATGGGATGGCATCTCAGAACCCCCCTTCTCTTTTTTTTCTTCTTTTTCTTTTTTCATAATTTTTTTCATCTTTTTTTTTTTCCCTACACGAGCACGTGAGCATGTGCTCACGTGCTCGTGAGCACGTGATTTCACGAACAGAAGCACGAGCACCCGACGCCGGCCTACGGCGGACGGACATACGGACATGGCTAGCCCCTAAGGAGCTTCGCCCCTAAAAAGTCACATTTTGTGTCCCGTTTTTTTATGTTGTGTGTGCTTCTGCTGTTGAGCAGCTAGTATATTTCTTTCTTGCTTTTGTATAACGGCCTCATGGAGTGTCCATTGTTTGAGGTGTAACGATATACAATGATTTCAGGGAAGGGGCCATCGACAGACTCATCACACTGTACAAAAAGGCGGTGTACAAAACGGGGGTGAGTCAAAGTTGCGCTCACTCATCATAGTATTTGTTTACGTTTTTAATTCGTTATTGAGAAAATAGGCTGGCCAGATCATTATTCGAGGCCACTTATAAAATGTTACGCGCAAAAATTCAAGTTTTTAGCCGCACGTGAAAACGAGCGATGACCCTCATATTTGCGAGTACACTCGACATCACCTATTTTATGCTGCTTTGTCGAGGCTAGCGTAGCTTCCACAATGCCACATCCCCACGCTGCTGCGAGAGTGTGGCTTCGTCTTGTGTCTCATTTGCATGCGCTTGGGAAAGTACAGAGCTTACCAAACTTTTTCGGAGCGCGCCAGCGACATTTTATCTCTTGGGAGAACCGCTCCACGACGTGGCTGTCGACGGAACAACCCGATCGGGAGAGGCTGCCCGCCGGGCCGTAGACACCGCGGTCATTTTTCCGGCCGGCCAATTTATACTTACCGCCACCTTTTTGTGCTGAGATGTATAGGTGATTCTCCAAACAATCGGCGATTGGATGATTCAATCGCTAAGCATTTGAGGTTCTTACCGAATGAGGAGAAAATGTGTAGATCACCTTGCAGTCCAAATTGCCACATTGTCTCCGATCCAGCCGCGATTTTGGCTTTGAGCTAGTGACGCCCCTGCTGCGGCTGTTGCACTCATGTTTTAGATGCGGAGCATCTCTTGCTCGGGTCTATGTCCCGCGGCGTCGTAGTCTGCACTCGCACTACGCATGCGCAACTCTCCTCCTTCCCTCTCTCCAACAGCTGCGCGTTACTCTCTCCGCTCTCTCTCTCTACCAGCTGCGTGCACTTCGCGTGCAATCGCTTCGACTCACACCGCGCGCGCATGCGCAACTCTCCTTCTCTCGTCTCCTCTCCTTCAAGTGTGAATATAAGCAGCGGTAGCGCGCTGCGCGGGTTCTTCCTTTCCAAACTCCTTCTCTCTCTCTCTCTCTGCGCGCGTTCAGTTCAGCGCTGTTGACTCCACTTCACTCCGTTCTTCCGATGAAGTGTGATGGAAGCAACAGTCCCGTCAGTTAGTGGGTTGGCGCAAGCAAGCGTCAGCACCACCCCACAAACTAACAGCAACGCTACGTCCACTGAAGACAAAGCTGCGCAGCGAAGGGCACGCGACGCTGAGCGCAAACGCTTGAAGCGAGCGGCAGACCCTGAACTACGGCAACGAGAAGCGGCGTCCATTCGTCAACGTCGAGCGGCGGATGCTGAACTACGACAACGTGAAGCAACGACGGTTCGAGAACGTCGAGCAGCAGAACCTGAGGTTCGGGACCGTGAAGTTCAACGTAAACGTACGAAGCGAGCGGCGGAACCCGACCTTCGAGAACGGGAAGCCGCGTTGGTTCGTGAACGTCGAGCAGCAGAACCTGAGGTTCGGGACCGTGAAGTTCAACGTAAACGTACGAAGCGAGCGGCGGAACCCGACCTTCGAGAACGGGAAGCCGCGTATAAACGTCAACAACGAAAAAAATTACATCATCTTCCCGAGGGGAACCATGGGGTGATGCAGAGCATCGCGGAGTTTCCAACAACGTTCACGCGATGTGTGGTAACCAACGCAAGTTAACAACGTAATAACACGCAAGTTAACAACGTTACTAACAATGTTACTAACACCGTTAATAACACCGTTAATAACGATCCGCGATGCTCCGCATCACCCCATGGTTCCCCTCGGGAAGATGGTGTAATTTTTTTTTGTTGTGAAACAGTTCTTCGGCTGCCACCGGGGTATCGGCCCCCATGAGATAAGACGCCGTTTGCATGTTCCAGACAAGTTTGCTGGGCACTGTTCATTTGGCGGCGTTGGAGCGGTGTGAAAGCTACGCTAAAACCGACAACACAACACAAAATAGTTGATGCTGAGTATAGTTAGACGGTATTAATACTTTCCTCGTAGGCAAGTGCGAATGTTTGTATCTTACGTACATCGTTTCTAGTATCGTTGCATTGAATCGGGTGTTCGGATTGAATAGTGATATTATTGGAAAATATGAGGTGTTATATTCTGGAAATTTGTCGCAATAAACTCTTTCGGTCCACTAAGTGGCCTTTGCCATTCCCAAATCTGTATTGCCTCAAGCACAAAATCTTGCAGAAACATTCTTAGTGCCGGGACTGGAGGCAAAGAAGTTTTTAGTGCAGCGTTTATGTCGAGACTCATTTTGAGTTAGGACTGATTCTCTAAAACATGCTGAAGACATGTTTTACATGTAAGACACATAAAACATGCGAAAGGCAAGGTTTTCTTTTCTGGTGACATTTGCATGGCTGTAGTAAAATTTGAGCCAGGTATTAAAAGAGCGCGTTGTCCACGTATTCACTGAACACCGGCGCGCCGTTACTTAGCTTTCGTCGAACTTCGGCTTTCCCATAGTTTGACTGTAGCAAATTGTCAAAATTCTTGTCCCATTCCCGTATCCAGTCGAGACGTACGTCTGGTGTGCGTCTTTCTCGTTTTCACAATCCCATTGGACGACCTCGATTTTCTTTGCCACTGTGTAAGAACGCATTGAAGACCTCACATCCCCAAAACAAAGCGACAGTGGCGCGTAGTAACCAGGCTGATCGGGCTGCAAAGTAGGATTGGATTGGATTGGATTCTTGGACTGAACTTCGCAGGCCAGTGTTGCCTGGGCGCGGTCAGCGCGGTACGTGATACGGGTGCGGAGCGGGGAGGGGGGCGCTTTCCCGGAACGGCGCGGAAATGTGAAATTAGAGGTGAAGTTGGGGGGGGGCTCTTGCTCGGGTGGGGGCGCTTGCTCGGAATTTTACGGTATTTCTTTCCCACCATGTCTCGTTGTGCAGGGGTACCTGACGGAAAACGGCTTTGTGGCTCTGGAGAGAGTGCAGCTGATAATGTCGGGCAAGTGTGGATTGTCCCTTTTTCTTGTCTCCCATTGTTTTTGCCTCTCGCTGCACATTGTGACATGTATGGTCATGCATGCACCAGCGTATGTAAAAAAATTGTAAAAAATTTGTTTAATGTGTATTGGCTGCGGTTAGCAATGCTCGGCTTTCCCCTTTAGCATTCTTCTTTGTGACCGGTGCAGCAATTATTTGGTGAGAGGAGTCAAATGAACCCCATAGCTTTTGCTGAACAGACGAGTTTATCACCTTTTATTTATGTTTCATGTAGAATATGCCTTTTGACTCGGGACATGTAACATCACGGACGAGATGTAACGTCGTGGAGAGATTTAATATCGTGGATGCATGTAGCATCATGTTTGGATGTAACATCTCAGACAGACGTTACATCACTGACGTTTGTGACTATTAGATATATGCAAAATCACGGACTGAGCGTACATCCTTTTCCCGCTAAATTTAGCTGGGAAGGTTACCATGTCATATGATCTGATCACATACCCGATGTCACGTGACACCGGGACACTTGCGAAGATATTCTACATTCACGGGAGTTTGGCAGGAGCCCAAGCAGTTTTTCTTCTCTCTTGTTCTGACTGTTCCTTCAGGGCCAGAAGAATCGACCGGTCTTAAACTCTCGCTTGCCTGATGTGTGACAGAATGAAAGATATGTTGCGACCCTAATGACAAAACTAGGGGAGCATCATCTTAGCAATGTTTGTATTTGGGCGAGTCTGCATGTGTTACGATGAAAATAAAATGGCTAAAAAGAAAGACACACGGACAAGGAGAAGAGATGCAGACACGACACTGACTGTTAGCTGTTCTTTTTTTCTCTGTTTAGTTGCATAAGAACATTTGCCAAACATCCCATTTGACTTGACAAGGGCATCTTCCGCCTCTGTCCCTTTCCGGTTTTTTCTTTTATATATTTGTATTTTCGAGTAAAGCAGATGGCAGCCATTAGTCAGTGCTATGTCTATGTGGCTTCTTCCGATGTTAGAGTGCGCAAAAGCAAATGCAGAATTTACGCAGGCACGCAAAAAGGGGGACACTCACGCAGCACTCACTTAAAACTCTGTTTCTTTAATTTCATTATTGTTTACTCTTCTTCGGTGCATTAAAAGAAACAGTGCATATCTCTGCCTTCAATATTTTCCTTTGTGATGTGATTACTGTTCCTGCCCAATGCGATGCAGTTGGTTAGATGTGCTGTACAACCGCAATTTTGCAATGAATCCCTAGCTGTCCAGAATTGGCTTTGGTAATGTTGTCTCCAAGTCGGTCATTGAGACAACGTCCAGTCTGCCCTATGTAGTGTCATTTGTGCATTGTCACATCGGAGGTATTAACAACCAACTCACCCAAACTGCAGTCTCATTGAAACTAAAGGTGTGCGGGCGAGCTGGTTCAATACTGTCGTGCTGACCATTCTGACCAACCATGCACACTTGTCCCCGCGTCTTTTTGCATTCTTTTGCTGTTCGTGGAACATCTGTGTTCCAGATATGGCGACTGAGGAGTTGTGAACTTGCGCGATGTTAACCTTTGTCTCTGCGTCGCAGAACTGGGCGAGGCCGAGGACGAGATCTTCAAGCGTCGTCAACAGAACGAGGTGCCCCTTTTGCTTCTGTTGATCCGCAGTTAGCTTTTGAGCATCTGGTCTAGAGTAGAAAATAGGGCTAGATATAGACCCTCTCAGAAATTGAGGACCCTCTAGGGGCTCAAATATCGGTCTAATTTTTGTAAGCTAATGGTGGTTAAAATATGGTATCTATACATCAACGGCAGACATTCAAAAGTTAATGTTTTTCATCCTACAGTGATTTCTTTCTCTACGCGTTTTAATTTCAGTAGCGCGAAGAAACTATCACTCCGTATGAGGAGCTTACTTGGAGTAAATCACTTTATAACGTTCACCACCTCTTATTGTCACGAGCGGTCTGGGGCGAGCCACGTAACACCCTCAAATGCGTAACGCACAGAAGCTCATTAGTCTCATGCAGGTCGCTCGTGTGGTAGTAGAAGGTAGTTGGAGGATCAGAACTCGTCATCCAATGGGGAAGTTCTGTAAAGTACCTCGTGTTCAGAGCTTGAGACCTCCAGAACGTTTATGGGAAGCGGACACACGAAAATGGAATTGAATGGAAGAAAGGCGACAACTTTTCGCCCTCGAGGTTTCCCTTCGATACTTTCTCTATCTTAACGTTGAAGAATGCTTTGCTTAGGGGAGGGACAGTCAAGGAAATTTGGGAGCTGGAGGATGGGTACCCTGGGGAGAGTTCCTAAGGGCTCAACTTGAGAATCCACGGTATAGACAAAGCTACAGTTTGTGCTGCAAACACCTTTGCAGTTCCTTTTATCTTTTTTTTTTCTTTTTTTATTTGACTCGCTTTATTAATTATCTGCAGCTTGAAACTTGATGTCGGTACTCTAGTTGAAAAAGTTTTTACAGCATCGGCAGTACCGGGCGGGCGTCGCGTTGCCGAAAACGAACGGAGCATAGACGCGTTTGTCGTAGGTGGCTTTGGTGCCGGTAGAGGGCGAGTACAGCAGGGGTACCCTCGCCCTTCCACCGACAATAGTCGCAGTTGACGTGCGCGGCATTCGGCCAATCGCGGTTGCGCCGGGGGTCATGAGATCACGCTCTTCTCCACCCGCTCTTTCTCGCCTTCGGTTGCCAGTTCCCCCGGTGCTCTAAGCCTTTGCAAAGGCTCAGAGCCACAAAAAACGGCTGTGGGCGTTTCTTCGCATCGCGTGGCGCGATTGTTAGCGCGAGCCTTTTCATTGCCCTTCTCGTTGTCTTATTTTCTTCGCTCGTCGTTGCAGCTCAACTTCAAACGAAGAATGAAGGAGAAGAAGAAGAGGATGAAAATGGTACGAGCTTACCTCACTTCCCACGGCATCCGGCGTCTAACTGTTGTCTTCGGTGTTGCCCGTTTGTTTCTTTGTTTTTTCTGCAGGAAGCAGAGTCTGAAGCCAGGCCTGCATGGACTCCACGTGGGCAGTTTGCGCCAGTGGTGAGCGCTGCTCCTATATCAGTCAAGCATTTATAGGGAAAGCTCTTAAAGGGACACAGACAGGGTTTTTACGCTTGCCAAGGCTTTTACTTGTACGTGACATGCGAAAGCCCAACTACCCAGAAAACAATTTGCGGCTCGAAATTCGTTTTCTTTCCGCCCGAAAACCGCCAATCGAGAACTGGCCGGTCTCAGTCGCGCTCACTCTTCGTGCCTTTTTCTGTGATTTAGACATTACCTCCAAAGATAATCCAAGTCGTGGGTTATCAAAGGCACACATTCAATATAAAAAATAGAAATGAAATATGATATTCATTTTTTTGGGGCTTCTAAAAAGCCACAAATACGTTGATTGAAGAAAGAAAAAGTTACACAGCCACATGACCTCCGGCAACTCTCTCCTCCTCTGCATTTCTTCTTCCTCCCCAGTCCAGTTTTGGTTTCGGGCAGTTGCGTTTTTTTACTTCATTAAAAATATATATGACGCTGTAGCAAAATATTGATTGGGTAGTCTTTTGACACCATAATAAATCGCCTGGCAAAAAAATAAAACAAATGCTGGGGGGTGTCAGTGTTCCTTTAAAGATGGTTCACTCGTCGCTGCTTACAACAGTGTGCCTTAAAAGTAAAATTGTTTACAACGAGTGAACACACAGTGCCACCTATTGGTTAGCTGTGGAACACTTGCAGTTTCCTTTTTTTTTTGCGCGTCATTCTTTCTTTTTTTTGGCTGGAAAAACTTCCGGCGACCGTGACAAACAACCATTTCTCATAGTGTGTACATTTGATCTCGCAAATACCGCAAACCTTGGCTCTAGCGAAACGCAGTTTTAAGGTCACATCGCAGACAGCGCCAGCTTGCCATTGTGTTCTCTCGTCGTGAGGCTTCGCAGGAACTCGGTCCTAAGCAAACGGGAATTTAGGGTTTTTGCGTTTGTCCGCGAACGTAACCTCCGCAATGACGCCACGCCAACGTGGCAGTATTCGCGACGGTTGGCGTTTGGCCGAGGTGCTGGACCGGTAACGGGCCCATGGAGAGAAACTCGTATCATTGTTTCTTACGTGACACCAAGACGTCACGTGACGCAATAATGTGACATGGCACGCGTGGTGTAAGGTCGCATGCCGCATGCTTTTCTGATGTGTTGCCAATGTTACGTCGCATTGTGACACCTTGACACGCGACGTCACAAAGGGTCTAGCGACCAGGAAAACCAGGAATTGTCAGGGAAATTTTAATTACCGGGAAAAATGAGGGAATTGTCAGGGATATTGTCGAAAAGCGAGCCCAGCCAGGGAAAATGAGCCTAAAACACCATCGAGTGCCCTGAGCAAAGACTTGAGGACTTGGGGTCAGAAAAATAGGCAATAAATTGAGCGGAGTGAGGGCTGTGCTCACCCGATGTAGAGCGTGCTACCCGATGCAAATTGAAGATCTGACAAATTCAGTCCAAGCCTTCGACTGAATTGGATTGGATTGAGGGCACGACACTAGGCTAGATTCAGTTAGAACTACTAGACTTAGTAACAAATGGGAAAGCCGCAGACCCCAATCCAATCCAAGCCGAAAGTATCCGAAAGTCCATCTGGCAGCGATGCGGCCATTCGGGTATTAAAGGGGCGGTGCAACGATATTCAATTGGAATGTTTTTCACTTTACACGAGATTACTGCCACTAATGGGACTCAATGATATTCGCACGCAACGCCACTGACCAAGAAACTCCTTTGTTGCGCCGTAATTTCGAGGACAAAACCGAGTGTTTTCATTCAATCTCTCCTTCGCAAAACCTGATGACGTAGCTGGGCGGTAGCAGTACCGCCCAGTGACGATATTTGAATGCGGCTCATAGATTGGACCCGAGCATTGCGTGGGTACTCGATTTGGGCTCGTGATAATTGACAGCTCGAGAAGCATTCGGATAGTGTCCTGTGTCCAATCGCTGCAATGACGACAACAGCTGAACCATAACAATGTCTGGAACTCAGCGCGTGTCCTGTGCCTGCCAACCCCAGCGCGTGGCTATGATCAACATTGGCGGCATATAATCGGCTCCAGATCACGTGGCCGCTTGTTCTGGCTTCGAGTTGAGGGGGTGAACTCTGCTCGTTTTTCTTTATTTTTTTCTGCGACTTCGATTGCGTGTGGTGAAAAACGAACGGGTATTTCGCAGGTCATTAATGTCAGAGATCCGTTCTAAGCGGTATTTGCGCAAAATACAAAAATCGTTGCATCGCCCCTTTAACGTGTGTGGTTGAGTGCCGTGTTTTCATTGTGTTTCCTTTCCGGAAGTGGCCTCTTCACTGACGATGTCAGCGGCAAGAAAGTGCTCGTTTAATCCGGACTGGATGAACTCGAATATTTCGGAATATGCAAGTTGGATTAAGCCCGTGCAAAATGATCCTCACAGTGCTCAATGCTCAATGCCTCGTGTTGTAATGGTCATATATTTAACCACCTCTAGAGTGGTCGGGGAAGTTCGCCTGAAATTGGCAGGGAAAACTTGGAACAGTCGGGGAATTTCAAAATAATAATTCGCTAGACACCCTGTTAAAGGGACGCTGACACCCCCAAAAAATGTGTTTTTCGTTTTTGCCAGGCAATTCAGTAGGATGTCAAGAGACTATGCAATCAGTATTTTACTGCAGCGTTGCATATATTTTTAATAATGCCAAAAAAACACGACTGCTCGAAACCGCAACACGGGCACGGAAGCTCATGGCCGGAAATCACGTAACTACACCCAACCAGTTTTTTTTTCTTCGCTTCTGCGTGTGAAGCAGGTGACGACGACGATAAAGTTGCGTGCACCATTTGTCGTGCGATTGTTTCACACTTCTATCCTTTCCGCTCTATGGTCTGCGCTTGAAGACCGATTGGTTGCTACCACAAACGAAAGTTCTGAAGTAGCGGACCCTCGTTCGTCGCAATGTTGGTCCGTTGTGCGCCGCCATCGCATCGTCCAGCCTGCGGTATGTCGCCATATCGAGAATTGTGCGTGCATGTACTTCCTGTGATCCGAGCAACATTTTTTTTTCTTTTTTCGATGAATGTATTTGCAGCTGTGGGGAGGCCACAAATATGGAATTCATATTCTTTTCTATTTTTAATATTGAACGTGTGCCTTAGCTGACCCACGACCTCGAATATATTTGGTGCGCTTTAGTTTGAGCACCACGTGATCGTGCAAAGAGAGTGAGCGCGACTGAAACCGGCCAATTCTCGACCGGCTGTCTTTGGGTGGAAAGAAAACAAATTTTGTGCCGCAGATTGGGTTCTGGGATGTTGGGCTATTATAGGTCATGTCCAAATAAAAACCTCGGCAAGCATTATAGGTCATGTCCCATTAAATGCTATGCTTTTCAGGTGCCTTTTGTACATACCAAAGAGAAAGGCAGTTTTAACGCAGAATGTGTTTATGGGCTCGATTTTATGTGAAAGTGTAACGAAAAAGCGTTACACTCGAGCCATGGCAACATACGGCATTGGCCATCGGCGTTGGTGCTCTAACACTTTATGAGAAGAAATCCGAAATGTGGCCATCATCACAGAAAGAAGACAGATTGTGGAATAAAACGCAAAAAAATTAAAAAGAAAAGAAAAAAGATTGCAAAGTCTACCACAGACCCCAAAGAATGCTGCGAAAACATGTTTTTTGTACGCTGACTTTGTCCTTAAGATTGAAAGAAATCGAGAATTTTTAGATTCGTTTATCATTTTCCCTTTGTGGCATTCGTATAATAGATGTAATGTTCATGGTGCTCTGTGAGCTCTGCAGCCTTTGGGCCATTAGAGCGACACTGACAGGGTATTTATGCTAGCCAAGGTTTTTAATTGTACATTACATATGAGAGCCCAACTGGCCAGAACACAAGTTGCAGCTCGAAATTCATTTTCTTTCCGCCCGAAAACAGACTACCGAGAACTGGTTGGTTTAAGTCCCGTTCACTCTCTTCTTTGTGGTCACATGCAGTTTTCTATGGTTTAGACACAACCACCAGAGATACTCAGAGTCGTAGGTCATCGAAGGCACGCAGTCAACGCTAGAAATGAACAAAAATTATGATACCCATTTTTTGTGGCTTTTAAAAACCTGCAAATACGTTGATTGAAAAAAAGAAAAAGTTGCACAGCCACGTGACCTCCGGTATCTCTCTCCTCCTCTGTATTTCTTCTTCCTCCCCAGTTCACTTTTGGTTTTGGTTTCGAGCAGTTCCGTTTTTTTACTTTTCTAAAAATATATGTTACACTGTAGCAAAACATTGATTGGGTAGTGTTCTGACACCATAATAGGTCGCCCGGCAAAAAATTAAAAAAAAATTGTTTGGGGGGTGTCAGTGCCTCTTTTAAAGCTAGTTGGTCAATGGAGCCCTTGTTTGCAGGCTGCGGGCCAAGCGGTGGGTGCCACCCAAAACGCCCGTCGGGAGGCCTACGACATGCGCCGGGAGGGCATGGAGCACCGCCGGAACCTGAGCACGGGGAACCTCGCAGCCAATGGTCCCCTCGAGTCCATGCTCAGACCCGTGAGTGCGCGCTCAAGCGCTCCCTCGTCTCCGCACCCATCCCAAGGGCACGAGGTGTGCTCGGTATAGACTCGTCATAGCGGACCTTGATAGCGACAAAGACTTTGGTCTGTTGTAAAAGGAGTGTGCAGAACGCAGATGCTCGTAGTACAAACTGGCGTAGATTGTGTCTGGAGTCTTCCAACCGGTGAGACTGACAAAGGTTGAATGGATATTAGGAAAGAACTGGTTTATTGAAACTTCTCAACTTTGAAGGATGGGAATGTTTTGTCGAGCTGTACCGACGATTGTCACGTGGCGCCGAGCGTGATAACGGCGGTTCGCGAAATGGATGCCGCCACTCCTGAAGCAAAGCAGTGTAGTTCTCGAAGTCCTCTTGGCGCGCGCTCCAGTAGCCCATTCCGACAGCATCTCCGCCAGCCAGATGGTGCAACTGAGAAAAAAAGAAGCCAACAAAAGCATAAAAATGTCTCATTGTCATAGCACCCGGGCACACGCTCTTTCTGCTCGGAGCGTGTTCTCTGAGCTTGACATATACTGTCTCGCCTTGTTGCTTTAAACTCATTGTTTCCAGTTAGCCGAAGCCTTGTCTGAAATCGCAGGAATGTCAAGATTCTGGCAAGGCGCAAAGACAGAATTTCAGAGAAGTTTGGGAGACAGATTGTGCGAGCGAAGCCTCTTTAGTGTTATAAAGAAAAGAGTGCGAATATTGTAAACAGCTTTGCGTATGGAGGTAATTGAAGGTGGTTACGTACTAGCCCCGCTATCGACCTTGTTGTAAACGGCTTTATTTTCGCGAGTTCGGTATTTCACAAATTTTGAGAAAGGTAGGTTTTGAAAATATTTTCCGGAACAGCATGCGACGAAATCGTTATCACAGTGTAATATATTCGAGCAATCTATTTTTCGCAATAT
Organism: Ixodes persulcatus; assembly: GCA_013358835.2. NCBI lineage: Eukaryota > Metazoa > Arthropoda > Arachnida > Ixodida > Ixodidae > Ixodes > Ixodes persulcatus. Next base: position 74,298 of record JABSTQ010009896.1, on the reverse strand, counting down.
TAGAGTCGCGCAATTCGAGAAAATCGGGTCCTCGTGAAAATTAAGTCACTTACACCAAGATAACTAGGCACTTCTAGATGGCTTTTATATTACATGTGCTTTCTCGATAAACTTCGGTTGGGTGTGGGCATCATATTGTTTGACCGGTCTTGTTCCCGTCTCTTCCGGCACCTTTTCTAAACTTCTAGGGTGTGACTCGAACCCTGTGGGTGTTTCACGCCTTTGTCTGCTTCTTGACGTTCTTGGATCGGCGAGCGTTCACGGACTCGTCTTTGTCTTCCCCGGCTGCAGGTGCAGAGCGAGGGCGACGTTCAGGGGGTGAAGCGGAAGCACGAAGGCGACGACAGCTCCGACGAAGAAGAGCCGCACGACGAAGTCAGGTGCGCCAGCCTCACCCCCTCTCTCCGCTCTTGCGCGGAGTCAGGGTTGCAATGTACTTTAAGCCCCGTTCACAGCCTTGTGTGGAGTCGGGGTTGCTATGTACTTTAAGGCCCATTCACAGACTTGCACGGAGTTGGGGTTGCTATGTACTTTAAGGCCCGTTTGCAGAGTGGCGCAGAGTCGGGATTGCTATGTACTTTAAGGGCCGTTCACAGACTTGCGTTTCCTCACGGCTGAGTTCCTACAAACCCTCGCGACAAGTGCACAAACTGTCACGCCGGGGCCGTCTGTGAGGTGACCCCAAAACTGCATTTTGCTAGCACGAGGGTTTTGCGGTATTTGTGAGACCAAATGTACGTACGGTCTGCAAAAAATGGGCATTTAAAAGGAGGGTTCTGAAACCGGGTTCTTCAGAGCACCCTCAGCTGCTTCATGAGCTCGCGAATTTCCTCGACCGTCCCCGCCCTTGGGTAAAGTGGTTTATCAATTTGAGCACTCCTCTAGTAGATCGGAGCCACTCAACGATACATGACTATGTGCCAAGCACTTTCCAGTGTGCACGTTATCGTTTACAAGGCCCGTAGACTCTCGTTCAGCTTTACCGCATCAATGCCAAGACCAGTAAGGGTTCCTCAGCTCCCGTCCAAGGCAGATAGGGTTCCTCAAGATAAAAAGGTTTGAGGACCCCCGATTTATAACATGGTCAAAAGATTTCCGAGCCAAGAAAGAAAGAATGACGTGCAAAAAGATGGGGAATGTACGGAAATGCCGAGTGATCCACGGCTACCCGTGGATCATTTGGAACACTTCCAACCTGCGAATGTTTCACGCATTGTTTTTTCACCGTGTGCTGGAAGTAAATCCGGCAATGTTAGAAGAGGCCCTTTCTCATCGATGGTGTCTAGGTTTTATTTTACGAATGAAGCCTAGACACCACATTCTACAAACCTTCAGTCTGGTTATGCGCAGATCGGACGGGTTCCCGAGCTTCCCGACAGGTGGAGCCCGTGTGCCCCCTCGTCCTAAGTGGCCCCAAGCAGCAACGATGCACTCGAATCGCACACAAATGCAAATGTGTGAACCAGCCTTTGGATTAAATGTTTACTTCCGTAGGTGTTTTTTTCCTGCCAGAATTAACTGGAACGGTGCGACGCTAGCTCTGTAGCTCCGTCTATAAAAAAAGTATACGTGCTTGATGATGCCGGACGAAAACTGGTAAGCACAGAATGTGTGACAGGCCTTCCACTTATCGGTGCTCGTCTGCAGGGTTTCCAACGAAGGCTCTTCCCGCTGATTCTACCGTTTCTAATTTTCTCGATGTGCTTGCCTCCCTCTCCTTGTGGAAGACGAGAGCGGCATCCGGATGGCATCGCCTCGCTACAATGCGAGTGTGTCGAGGATTCCCTCCCATTTCTGACGCCACGAGATGGTGCAACACAATGTGCCCACGCGCTTCCAAAGCTGCAAAATGTGCGACCGTGCCTGGGCGCGCGGCCTTTTAACGTTGCGCGAAAGTGTCTCTCTCCGCGTCGAGAGCAAACACCGTCCCCTCGCGAGCCCAGTTGGTAAAGCACTTGGCTCACTATCTCAAAATGGTGAGTTCAGATCCTACTGGGGGACTAAAGTCTTTTTATCTAGTTCGCTATGGGCGTAACGCTTACAGCGTAGGTTTTTCGTTACGGCCAAACATTACACCCGAGGCGTCACATACCTCCGTGACAATGGCACGATTTAACACATCCCGCGTTAAAACGTTCCTTTTGGTCGTGGCGGCTAATGCTGGCTACCCTCATCTTCATGCAGGCTGTGGGAAGACGGCTGGAAGGAGCGGTACTATGTGTCCAAGTTTGACATCAACTCTGACAATGTGGCTTTCCGCCACGAAGTGGTACGTTGCTCCATGCAGGAGTGCCTCATACTGAACGGCTGCGCTTAACGAACTGCCACATTATGGGTCAAACAGTCGTGTGCTGTCCCGTTTTCTGCTCCGAGGGTTATGGTTACCCTAGTTAGAATGCAATTGCACATCGAAATAAATGTCATAAATTAAATTGAGAACAGCGCCGTTGAGATACGAAATCTGTTTCTCTGCACATTGCAGGCCACGGCCTATGTGGAGGGCCTCTGCTGGGTCCTGCGCTATTACTACCAGGTGAGGGCCACGTCTCGCCACTCTCCCAATCTCCGCCTTTCACGAGTATGTGAAATGTTGCAGAGACAGATTAACGGAGTCAATCATTTCCTTTCGCCAGGGCTGCGCTTCCTGGAAGTGGTTTTTCCCCTACCACTACGCCCCGTTCGCTTCGGACTTCATCAACGTTGGCGACATCAAGATCAACTTTGAGCGGGACACTCAACCTGTGAGTTGGCAGTTATGAGGCAGATCTGGATGAGCATCGTGCTGGCATGCGGTCGTGTATCACTACTGCCTGGTGCACATTAAAAACCCCAGGCTAGCGGTTGTACTGCACTGGCTGAATTGCTCATGTACAGCGAGTGACTCGTCGCAACTTTGAAATAGCTGACCAACTACACGCTGTATAAATATCCACACAACCCTAATTATTAATATAGTTATGAGGCAGTTTTCAGTGCTGTTATAACGTATTAGATATATTACAGTTGAAGCTATCAAGGTTTTCTTAGTATTACTTGTAAGTCTTAGTTGCCAAGCCAAGTTGGCTCTGTACCAGCTTGAAAGGTAATTGCTCGGCTTCCTCACTATTTTCTTTTCGTTGCCACATCATTTGTGACATTACCTTTGTAATAAAGTGTACTCAAAGTCAGTCAGTTGCACGGGGCTGTAGAGGGACTGCGTCTATTACCTTGCAGTTTCTTGAAAACATCCTAGTCCAGACGGGCAAATAAATGTCGAACCCCATGGGCTACGATGCTTTGTGAAAATGTCTGAGCAGCAGCAATTTGATCACTGAATAAAATAGGGTGAAGTGAAGGTAAAGTGCTTTAAAAATTGCGAGACATTTCAATTTGCTTTTAATTCGTGCATTGGAACCAGCAAATGGGAATTTGAGTTTCAGAAGCCTTCCTTTCATCTTTTTTTTTTGGGGGGGGGGGGGGGGGGGCATGACTTGAGGTGTTTTAAGACTTCTATTGTATTTTTCTGAAAAGATTTTCATTAGATGGTATAATGATGCACCAGTTTTCATGCAGATCACAAATATGAAGTTTGATATTGGATATCTCCTGAAACCAAAGTTTGTGGTGAAGTGTTGAACGTAATATCCCGAGTCATTGTCCACACCCCTGCTGCCTGAAATTCATAAAAAAAAGTGAGGTGGGTAAGCACAAAAGGTTTAAGAAAGGCTAGAAAACTCTTATTTTTCTGTGCATATGTAGCACGGCTGCACAGATGATGCATTAAACTCAAAACTCGGAACTAGTTTCATTGTTGTATACAAGAAATGCTCATAAAATAATGTTTTACTATCGCAAAGTACGTTGCTTGCATACACGCAATGAAAACTTCTGAGGGATACAGAGCAAATGTTTGTTTCATGAAAGCACGCTTCTAACAGTGCTAAGTTTTCTTTGTTTGTTAAAAAAAAAAGAGAGTACACAAGGCGCCCAAGTTGGCGTCGGGCCAACTTGGGCACCTTGTCAATCGCAAGGAGCAGGCTCTTGTTCAAATTTCTTCTCCAGTGCATGCACGCGTGCATCTGTACAAGGCAAGCTACCGCCGCAGTTTGATGCCTGTACGGCACCATGAACACAGCTCAAAATGGGACGCGTCACAAACGTCTGTGTGCGGCGTTCCAGCAGATCTTTATTTATCCGTTGGCTTCGTCTCAAACGTTGCGCAACCTTACCAACTGGGATCGCGACGTTCTGGGAGAATGACTGGGTATTTGCAGCGACCTTATTTCGGTGGAGACGGACTTTGACCTTACACTCCACGGTTACGTTCTAGGATATGGGGCGTTCGCTGATCTCGCGATCCCTGAATGGGTTACTGCTTGTGTTGTCTTTCCGACTTTTTTTTTTGTCTGAACAAACTTTTTAGTAAGCAAGACAAAGTTTCAATCTGTCATCTCCATCGTTTTCCTTTCGCACGCATGTACTCCGACTAGGGGGTCGCGGAAATTGGGGAGGAAATGCGTCAACAAAGTGAAGTGTCTTTCCTTCCTTCATTTTGCTTCGTCACGGACGTCCTCTCTCCATAAGGTCCGCGGTCGCATCATTCGTGTAGGATCGATGCTCGCGGATCGCAAAGTCTGCGTTGGGGTATTTGTAGGGGTGGGCAATCACTCTGTGTTTTGCTGGAAATCGATGTTTGCCCAAAAAGTGGGCAACGACTCAAGGATGGGCGATGACTCTGGGTATTACGGTAGATATTTTACTGTTTGGTAATTTCTTGCGTGTCATTCCTTCCTTTGGCACCTCAAAATATCAAACGTTTTGTGGGACCACATTCAGAAGGATTCAGATTGTGGGGGTTGCTATTTTGCGCATGGTACCACGTACTGTTTTGTGAGTCGACGCCCTTGAGACGTTGAGTGTTCCTCGATTGCAGTTCAAGCCCATGGAACAGCTGATGAGTGTGTTTCCAGCTGCCAGCAAGCAGCACTTGCCTCCAGCTTTTGGAGATCTCATGGATGACCCAGTGAGTGTGCCAGAATCAATACTTACCGTATTTACTCGCATATTGAATGCACTTTTGTTCCCGAAAAATTGACTCACATTTGGGGGCACGTTAGTTGCGTGGGTAAAATTTTTGTGCTTTTGCACAAATGTCATTTTAGGTGCCAAAATGACAAGGCAAGGTACTGTGGCACGTCTCCATTAACGGAGGTGCACTGACGGCTGGTCGTGTGTACGCCACAGTAACTGTGCTCTATAAATTGCTAACCTTTTTTAGGGCGCCTTCGGCATTCCGTTTGCCGAAGAAAAAGCGCCGTACGAACCTCACTCAGCACAGAGAGCAACGCAGTCGTTCCTAGGCCTAACCACTTCTACGGTTTCACTGTCCGAAAGCGGAGCAGGAGGATAGCGTGTTTGTCGGCATCAATGCATTCAACGGCGAAACATCTCCGGGGGCTGGGCGATTCCTCGACCCTAGCTGCATTAGCTGTGCACGCCGCTCGGTTTCACTGTTGTTCACTTCTGCAACTATGCACTTGCAGCCATTACGCACGTGTGTTCTGCCATGCTTGGCTTGGCCTGGCCGTTTGGCGGTAAAAAAAATTGGCTCGACGGGCATGGCGACTGGCTGAGTTAAACGCAATTCGCGACTCGCAGAGCTGGAAATTGGAGAGGCGTTCATTACGCGAGGAAAGAAAAAGTCCAAATATTGATGCCTGTTGTGGGTGGTGCGATCATTATCGTGTGTTTATTATGCGAGTAAATACGGTATCTTCTCTAGAAACGGCTGGTGCCACCTGGGGTGTATGGGAAGGAACATTCCAAGAGTGACTTTTTCTGGTTGCCGCTTTCGGCGGCATGCCTGCCTTGACCCATTACTTGGAGGGAGGGAGGGTTAGTGTTTGTGAAGAGTGACATTTTTATAGCTCTGAAGAATATTGTGATTGGGAAAAAGTGTAATTTTTTTTTAGGGGCGAAGCTCCTTAGGGGCTAGCCATGTCCGTCCGCCGTCCGTCCGCCGTAGCACGGGTGCTCGTGCTTCTGCTCGTGAGATCACGTGCTCGTGTAGGGCAAAAAAAAATTTGGAAAAAAAAAGATGAAAAAAGTTATGAAAAAAGAAAAAGAAGAAAAAAAAGAGTAGGGGGTTCTGAGATGCCATCCCATCTGTCTGCTTAAAAAAAGAAAAAGAAGAAAACCACACATTCTCCTACTGACATGAATGAAAAGGCTCGGCATGCTGCGGCTCGGCGTCTATGCAGACAGGCACCACCAGAGCTTCGCCCCAAGCAACATCATTCACCACGTGGAGATGCGGTCAATTTTTGAGAATGCAGATCTGCAAAAGCACTGGTTGTGTTTGTAGAAGGATGCAACAAAATAGTTTGATTGCATACTCCTTTCATACTTAGTACAATTGCATTGCTTGTTTGTAAACAATATTTAATGTTTTTTTATTTTTTTTAGATCTTTCAGGAAGGATCTTTCCTCATATTTTTAGGTGGAGAGCAATATTTTTTATTTAGATCTACTACTATAAATGATAATCTTAATTACCTTACTATAGCGTGACTTCTGGCATTCCTTTTTCACTGACAGCTCGTTGAACATTGTTCTTTTCAGGATTCACCCATCATCGACTTCTATCCCATAGATTTTAAGATCGACCTCAACGGCAAGAAATATGCCTGGCAAGGTGGGTGCCCTCCACAAGCCAGTCTGCTTTTCATGCCTGCTTGTCAGGTATTCTAATAACCCCCTTTGAAAGTTTGCCCTCTGCTGGAATCTGAAATCAAGACACGGCCAAAAGTTTGAGTCGTCTTCTGTCAGGCCATTGTGCTCTTCCATCCTTCTAGCTGTCAGGACGTGGCTTCCGGAAGGGGTGCTTTTACAAAGCCTTGGGCATCGCCTGCTTGCAACAAAAGTAGATATTTGCAAAGAAGCTGTAAAGCTTAATATTCGTTTGGGTCAACAAAAGGCTTTCTACACGAAATGGTACGTTTTAGGCTTGGGTTGTATAAAATAAAATGCTCCAGAAAAGTGTACAGGAAAGTGTAACACGTTATATCCTCGCTAAATTTAGCGAGAAAATGCTTTCTGCTAGATGTTGGGCTTCAATAATATATAGACAAAGGCGTAAGACAGATAAAAATAATTCCACCTCACAATCCGTACACCTCAGCCTTATCGTGGACATCAAACACCCATGATAAAGTCATTTTCAGGTTTTTCTTTTCGAGTTGACTCTTTACCTCGTCACCTCGGGAGCGAGTGTTGTTTTTTCTTTTGTATGTTGGCAAGCTTTTTTGGGTGAAAGTTACACTAGCTGAATTAGTCCGTAGCTCAATTTCATTTATATATGATCCTTTCCGCCTAGAATGTTTTAGTTTTTTTTTCAAATGTGCATTTTTTTTTAATAACATTTCTGCGACTTCCGTTGCACACGACCTGCTATCTAACTCGGTATAACCACCGCTTTCATGCGTCGAGAACCTGAGGAAGAGGGGGAGACGAGAGCGCGTCTCCTCTTCTTCCCCAGTTTCTCGGCGCTATTTATAAAATACTAAATATAAAAACTAAAATGTTCGAAAAAATATCTTAGTGCGTGGGGGATGTGCGGGACAGATTCCGTGCTCCCGGGTCTTTGACAACACGATCGAGCTTGCGTAACATTTTTTGTGTGTGTCTGAACTTTTGGGACTGAATTTGTTACGCAGGCGTGGCGTTGCTTCCATTTGTGGACGAGAGGAGACTGCTGGAGACAGTCAAGACGGTCTATCCGACGCTGACCGAGGACGAAGGTGGGGCCCTTTGCTGTCAGTCGAGCAATCAGTCGATCAACAATTTATTTCGCATCAGATGTAGGCCGCAGGGGCGAAAAGTCAAAATCAGCAGCCCCGGCGAACACTCGAAAATAGCCGGTCCAGATGACTACTATTCGCGTTTTTCTCGTAAGGCTCTCACCGCAAAGTTTTCGAGGGGGAGTAAAGAAACCTGGCCAGCAGAATGTCGCGTGACGTTCCACCTAAGCTCGTACAAACCGAATAGCCACACTATTCAAAAAGATTCGCGTTGAATATTTTCTTTGAATGAAGCGCGAGCTTTTGCTCTTCATGCCATTGAGATCTGATGTGATAGCATGCTCGTAGATTGAACTTTACGGCTGCTCTACGCATGTTTACTCCGAAAGTATTAGCGTGAATAGTAGCGGTAGTTTCCTCGAGCGCGTTTCCCAACTACTGCACGTTTCCATCGCGCAGTGAAGCGGAACATAAGGGGCGACGACGTGTTTTACGTACGCAAGGGACACCGAGGCTACAGCTACCTCTTGGGACTGTACGAAGCCTGCAAAGATTTTAACAGGGTGAGTACATTTTACCAGCACATTTACGTCGGTACCTCTAAATGGACGCCAAACTCTCAAGAAACAATTTTTTGTACAACAGTTACGTCGCAACGCATGTTTTGAGTTACGAGCGATTCCGGGGCATGCCTCTACAGTGAAACCTGGTTGATACATTCCCAGTTTTTGTGTATTCCTGGATTTCGCGTTCGGAAGCACCTGTCCCGTCGAGCTCCCGTAGGAATATGCGCATTAATTTTCTGCCTAGTGCGTTTGCTTTCCCGGTGCTTACTTCCAAGAAGCCGCCGACATAGCGCCACAGCGCTAGCCGACTCACGTAGCAGATTGATTTAGACAAACGGATCGCATGACGACACATCCATGGATCGTCCGCCTTCCAAGCACATTCTCACGGAGGGGGAGATGAGGGACGGCGAGGATCGACCGTACCATTTATTGACTGCACAGTGGCACCGTCGTTCAAGTGCAACGTTTGTCGCTACGGTCACGGCGCTAGCGCGTTAATACGAAAAAGAATCTTGCGCTTCTTTTATGTGCCGTGCAAGACGGAGCATTGTGAGAAGCTTAGCGCAAAGTGCCACTTGCTTTATTGACATGAGGCATGACACAACTGTGGTCCTGATCAAGGATGGTCAGAAGAGAAGCGACGGAATCCTGGGCTTTTGAAGGGGCGTTTTTCTATGTCCTCGTCCCTGCGCGAGATGTCGTACCCAATCTCATTGGGTCTTCGTCTTGCCAGACGAGAGGCTGGATGAATGTCCGGGAAAGAGCGCGGCATGCTAAACGAGTTCTGACGGAAGCTTCTTGACACATTCCTTGAAGAGTATCAAAACCTGCAGTTGATCAGCCACTAACAGTTCCGGTAGCATTCTCCACACGTGGAACCAAGAATCGCTCGTAAAAACAAACAAAAGGAAACAATGCCCCATATACTTTGGCTCGTCAAAAAAAAAAATGTGTTGTCATACAAAAGGGTTTTCGGAGTCAGCCCCGCCAAAAATATGTGAAAAGCGCGGGCCGAAAAAGCCGAGCACCTTTTCACTCTCCGATTTTTTTTACTTCACACCACGCTTCAAATGCCTTTAGTCTGGCAATGAAAACTTTTTTTCTTTTTGAAGAGCAATTTGAAGACTTCTCCCCTTTAAAGAGCAATTCTTTTAATGCTTCGTTCTGTTTTGGTTAGTTTGCTGGTCCGTGTTGTTGCGCCATTCTTGGTTCCTTACGGGAGAGAAGATGCAAAAACTTTGCCCGGCTGGCACACTGTAGGTTTCCGGGTCTGTGTAAAGGTGCTTCTGTCGAAGCTCGTCTAGTACGCCGCAATCTCCCGCACATGCACTATAGCCTGTCGTCCAGCAAGATCTTTTTGGCAGCTTCGGTGTACTGGAGTGTTGCGCACGACTACACAGGGACAAACTGACGTCGCTTGCCCACATTTCAGTCAACAAAAGCACCAGGTGGAAATATTACCCTATACACGCGGTTCCAATTAGAAATTCACTGCATGTCATCAAAAACACACTAATCAGTTATAGAAAGACTAAAGCATATGTCAAGTGGGGGGAGGGGGGGGTGCACTAAAGTTTTCACTGGTGCAGCAGGCACTAGGCTGGTGATGCAAAAGCGTGTTTTCGCATTGTCAGCCACGGCAATGCAACCGGGTGTTTCGGTGAAGGCCCTCAAAAATTCCTACCGACAGGGTTTATTGGTAGCAATTTTCTAAAGTCTTTGCCGATACTCCCGGTATGTCCTATTCAGGCTGGTAGATAATATATGTTTTAGCGAGTCTGGTGTTTTTCTAAAGGAAGTTGTTCCTTGACTGATGTTGCCTGCCTCGCAGGAGTTTGACCTGGAACCGAAGTACTTTGGCGGCGTGGGCGGGAAGATTCTGCTGAGTCACAGCGCTGTCGGTCCTGGAGAGTGAGTTCATTGCCTCTCTGCGTTTTCTAGTTTTCCATCTTTTCTGCGCTTTATGCGCGCAGGTTTTACTGCCTTTGCGTCTTGGTGTTTCTTTATCAGTCCTGAACATTTTCTTGCGAATCTACGATATCGTGTCTCCTCTTACTCTCATGTTTGCGTTTACAACTCACTGGTTACGCTACTTTGACTTTTTCTCTTCTGCCTGTCATCGGCCTTTTCCACCCGCCGTTTCTCATGGTGCGTCGGAAGAGGTTCCGGGGTAGCTCATGTGATGCTGTAGAGGAGGCTCAGTAGCATCTGCTACGGCTGCCTTATACGGGGGAATTCTTATAACTTTTGATCCGAAGTACTACATTGATCCAGTGTTGAAACTTTCGTGAAAGCCAAGAACAACCAAGTTAGAAAGAGGGCAGTAGCGCGGGGTTTCGGAGCAACAACTTTTGTACTTTCGCAGCAACAATCCTTCTTGCGTGCGATGTAAACGTATGTTTGCTGCGAGTTAAACTATCCAAGACCCACCGGAAGTTTCGTCATCTGGGGCCCAAAACCTTAGAAAAAGACTAGAAATATTTAAGGCATCGAAGATGGGAGACTCTCCCCCCTCTTCAATGTAGGTATTTACCTTGACGGTATTTGAAATAAATACTCAAACTCTTTATTTCTCTCCGTTTGGGAGAGGGGAGACAGGGAAAAAAGCAACTCAGTTGTTGCTTGACGAGCCTCTGTCCCCCCACAGCAGCGGAAGAGGACAGCATGTACATACGCATAATATTTGTTTTACCATCGCGCTTATAGCGCAAAAATAAACGATAATACATAAACAACATTAGATGGGGGAGGGGGGAAGGGGGAAAAGTGATCGATTTAGTCAAGTTTACAAATTCCAGGGGCACTCTCTCACAAACGTGGAATGTACGTTTTTTATGGTTTCATTTAAAACTTGTACATTCAACTCACTCGGGCGATTTAAAAAACAATGTACTATATATTTCAACGTCTGAATACCGTAGTTCATTCAGGAGTGCGGCACTAACCATGTGTCTGCAGACCTAGTTTCATAGGTGGCCTCCCTCATCCTAAGGTTGGAAATAGACACGAATATATTTTCGTTTTGGCAAAAAGATCTTTTCAATGCGAGAAAAAATTTATAATAATACTGATTAGGAATCTGTACAATATTCAATTTACTAAATAATGGACTAGTATGACTATTATACTCAGTATTACATATAATACGAACAGCTTTTTTTTGTAGAGTATGTCTCAGTTTTATGTTTGTAGCTGTCATATTCCCCCATACCAAGAAGCAATAATTATATATTAGTATGATAGTAGTTAGAATGCCTAATTTTAATGCATTAACTTTCCCATGGAGCGGAGCCAGCGGCGTCTGTAACTGCTAAAGAAATGCCCATTCTCCAACTGGCTGAGCGAAAAGGCTCCTAGGTAGCCATTGGCGGCCGCTTCACGAGAGCGCTTGCTCGGCCGCCGCTCTCGTATCGGGCATTGCCGGAGGGAGGGTGCCGCAACATCATCAGCGGCCGCAACCTCGGCAGTGGCGAAACGTTGCCATCCACACCAGTACACCGCAGACCAACTAAGGGAGCGGAAGAACGTCATTCATGCTTTTGCATTCACAACTCATAAAAAGTGCTGAAATGTCCTTGGAATTTTTTCTTTTTGTTATGGCAGTTTGAGTGCGAGACAAACTGGCTGCGAGCTGGTATTTTGCAGTTCTGTAAAAAGAAACAACTAAAAAAGTTGCAAAGCACCTTTTTTTTTATCTAAACTTAAGATATTTCCTCGCAATGTATTAAGTGTTAGCACTATGAGCAAAGTCAATTTTGTGGAAAAGAGTGGCGGAACATGAGAAAAACTGGTATAGAGAATTTCTCACTAGGTGGCACATTAAAATTGTTTTTCTCTCAAACCGATTACCGGTTAAAGACAGGTTTATATATCGCGGGAAACGGGTATTGGCATATTTTTTTACACAAACCCGAATACCCTGTTTGATGAATAAATTTGCTAAACGTTGTTCAAAAAAGCTAAATTACGATTGCGCAGAACTCTCGTTTTATTACGCAAGGTCCCTCGTAAGTTAGGTATTCTGCCAACTATATTCGAGCCTTCAAAATGTCGCCAGCTTTACGGAACGTTTCTTTATGGAACATCAAAAGACATTCACTTTCAGATACTACCATGTTTACACGATTGTAAGTCGACTCATTTGTTCATTTTTGAAAATCTGAACTTGAGGGGTCGACTTATATTATCGGAGCCAAAGAATTCTACCGCCTACAAAACCAAAACAGTCGTAATATTGGGAACACCTCGATTTGCTACGGGTTCAGCCGGCTCTCCGTAGAGCATTGCACCGTTCTGTGTGCTCGTTGTCCAATTGCTTTTTTTTTACCTGCGCGAATGAGTATCACAATCCCGGTGATCGTGTTTCGCAGATCGGTACGAATGAACGGCGCGTGGTACACCGCCGTGCGCCAAGTCTTGGGGGTGGCGGCAGTTGATGTAAGAGCCACGCCCGAACGACCGCTGGAATGGCCTCAACAGCCCCACTCCCCATTGCACAGTCGCGCGTCGTTTGCATAGAGTGTCGAAATCATGCAACCATGCCTAACTTCCTTTACTCTGCGTCGACACGCTCGGTCCGAGAAGTTTCGGTTTTCGGTGCTCATTTACGGTCATTCTTTATCCGAGAGAAACCATCAACTGCTCCGCTGGATGCAAGTTTGACCCGTTGGAGCGGACGGTGCGCCAGTGGCATCTGCAATGGCGCGGGACCTTTTAACCGCGATGGCAAACAAAGAGGCTTCCCTTAGACTAAGTCTGGACAGGTCTGGACACTTTCCGGAGTTAGAGGCCGACCTTGCGACATACGATCGGTCCCTACCTGTGACGTGCGGTTTGATCGCCGAGCAAGCGCGGAAGATGCAGTTAACGCGGCCGTTTATGAGGTGCGAGGTTTTGTCGGACGACGCGACGTGCTTTGGGGATGTGGCAGCGACGACGAGAACGACGGCGCCAGCGGGGACGAAAGACAGAGTGAAAACGACGGGGAGGAGCATGAGTTGTCTCGCCTCCAGCGCGAGCGTCCAAGAGCCGACAACGCTTGGGCACCTCGTGCGCCTCGCGCGTGCTTGCGCGTGCATGCGCAGCCAAAGCATGTCGGAAGGCTTTGAGAGGTCGCCGGAGGACGGGCGTCTCAAAGACACGCCGTTCTCGGCGCCACTAAAGAATAATCTTTTGTAGCGTGAGCTACACTGGCCAAGGTTGAGCAGTTTCGCGTGGCTCCTGGAGAGCCGTGCTGCGCACTGCGTGCTGCGTCCTGGAGAGCGTGCTGCGTGAGGAGCAGTGACGCCACACGGTGCACAGCTGGCGCAAAAAAGTCAAACTTGGGGGTTTTACGTGCCAAACCAACAATGGGCATCTGGCACGCCCCAGCGGAGGACTGAGGATTAATTTGGTTCACCTGGGGATCTTTCGATGTGCAACCGAAAGCTCGGTTACACGGCGCCTCCTCCGCAATAAGCCTCCGTCAGATTGCGAGCACCTCGGCCGGGATTTGAACCCTCCACATGAGGATCCGTAAGCCAGCGCTCTCACCTCTGAGCCACCGAGGCGGCTGCACAGCTGACGCGCCAAAGCCGCCGCCGCGCGTGCCTCGGCGGTCTGCGCATTTCAGAGGAGTGACGTCATAGCCGCGGCAGACGCACTGGCGCCGCCGCGTGCCCAGCTGTGCGCCTCCGTTGCACAGTAGCCAAGTCTGACGCTGCACCGGAGCCGCTTGATAGCGCCTCTCATTTTGTGCGCATGCGCAGAGGTATCAGTGGGGGTATACATATGGCGGGGCGTTTGCCAGTGTGCTATAGCCGTGGAGAAGGAGAGCGAAATTGCTGCTCAGCGGCGCAGAAGAGCGGAAAAGTTTAACTCATCGGATCCCAAAGTAGTCGCATAATGCGTATACCGTGTGTGTGTCGTTGAAGCAGCAGTAAGCATGATAATCGAGCTAATCCTAGACAACCAGGAAAGCTAAGAACAACCAGCTGAACCTGAGCTCACGCTACGTATACCCTGGCATAGCCGAGCTAAGCCACTGCAAATTTTTTTTCCTGTTTCGCTTACATGCAATGGGGGAGGCGGGGGGGGGGGCCATCAACTTAAAGTTGAGTTGATTTACAATCGTGTGGATACTTTATTTGTATGCTTTAGGCCGAAAATAGAATTTCACGGGATTTGTTCGCTTGAACCGACTTGGCTGGTCGGCAAACCGGCTGGTACTCTGTGTTCTGAGGAGTTGCTTCGCTTTTCCCACTTTTCCAGCGACGTGCGGTCGGTTATACGGGGCCTGGACGACATCCCCGACAACAGCGTTGTCTGGTGAGTGGGCTTGCTGGCATTTTCCCGGCTGCAGCACACTGCAGCAGTGCCTTTGGAAGGGTCTTGGAGCGCGCTGCTTTTTCTTTCCCGCCCAAAGCGTCCGTTTCCGGGATCCCAAGTATGGAAACGACTACGTTTTCAAGGCGGAACGGCTTCCAGGAGCAAAGTGAGTAAATTTGTATCCGTTATTTTTTTGTCGTCGTCGTTGTACTTTCTTAAAGCGTGCCTCTAGTTTCATTTAAACGAACGCTAAAGTGGCTTTTGAGTTTGTTTTTTACAGCAGTAACCATTATGGGGAGTTCCCAGCTACATACGCGGCGCAAGTGTTGCACGGGGCAGAAAACTAGTTCGCCCATCGGCCGAGCGATGGCAGGCGCACCCGTGCAGCCGTAAAGCCCCTTGGTGTGTTTCTGTTTTACAGCGATAGCTGTTATGGGCTCTTCCCACCTCTGGAAATGGCATCCATTGATGTTGTAGTAGGTGTTTTAGGGTGTCCGTCACCGGCGCTGCCAAATCCTTGAAAATGATTGCCCAACCGGCCGCGGGAATCGAACCTGGGTCCGCTGCGTGCGAAGCGAAGCCCTTAGCACTGTTACTACGTAGCTTAGCTACGGGTGGTTAACGCCGTAGCTATGCTGCGCCGTTAACAACCCATTCTAAACTTGGGGTTTTTGTAGTACCCAATGCCCACTGCCCGCGCTCTCGGGAAAAATATTTAAAAAAAGTGGCTGGTAACAAAATATTGTTGTAGCACTGCCAGTGCCAAGAGCTTGCGCCGTGAGATTGCACCTTCATGCGCTCCGGAACAAACAAAAGAAAGAAAAGTGTTCGGAATGAGGGGGAAGAAAACAAAAGCGTGCAGAACAGAACAGATGTCTATATTGTTCCAAACACTTTTGTTCACCTACCTTACAGTTTGTGAGTGCGACGCCGATGCCCAACCATTTCGCCGGGACGTACCACAGCCATTGCTGTGACCGCGCCGCGGATTAACGTGGGACTGCTCAATTTTTTTCACAAGAAGCGTCGACAAAGAGATGGCGGGTCTGCCCACGCGCTGTCTCTGAAGCTTCATTTGAAATCGCAGGAAACCATTTTTGGTCCTTCAGAAATGCTGAAACAGTGCGGGACAGAGCACAATAGTATTGCCTTAACTTCCTGACGTTGCATCTGAAATATCTGAAGCCCCGGAAGTCACACTTTTTAATTTTAACGACTGCCACTTGCATTCGCTCTGCAATATCCGCCACGATGGCGGCGACCGCAGTCAGATTAGGGCATGGAGTGGTGGCACTCTAATCCAGTGGTTCTCAGCCATTGATATTTCGCGGACCCTTCGTGAATCGGCAGAGATGATGAAGGACCCCGTTCGTGGTGAGGGGAAGGGAAAGCTACGGGTTAATGATAATGATTTCATAAATGGATATAACAAAGGGCTAGTTTGAGGTAGACCTCTCTCATTGACATACACACGAGAAAACTCGCCCGAAAATTGGAATGTTTCTTCTCAATCTGATAAAAGTCAGCTTTTCTTGCCGGGCTTGGCCGATTAGACAGGGTTTCACGGACCTCTGCAGACCCCCATTTGAGAACCCCTGCTCTAAGCAAAGCTTGTTCAGTGGCACTAGTGGAAACTACCATGTGGAAACTACTGGTGCAGCAAAGGGGATAAGAAAACCTAAAGGCTAGGTTCCTAGCCCTGCGGGGCTGCCCGCCTCGAAGGAAAGAATCACAAATAATCGTCGTTGTCGTCACTGTGGTGCCGTGGGGCGCCAGCTGCCTTGTATCCATATCACGTCACGTCAGTTCTCCTCTGGGTTTCAGCACGGGCACACTGGTAGGCCACTCAAAGTTAGGACGCCTTTCCGAGAGAGGAAACACAAGGCTCATTGTGTCAAAGCAAAGCACGAATGCCTCCCCTCGCTGAGAAAACGGCTGTCTCTTCTTCACACGCTGTCGCGAAAAGCTGCAAATGTTTTATAGATGCAAACTCAATGTGTGGACTCTAAGCAATCTAAAACAAAAAATGTTAAAATCCCCGTTCCCTGTTCTAAAATGTGAGCAAACGTATCAATGCATCCATTTTTCCAAGATATCTCGGAATATAAATTTAAATCTGCTTGCACATTTAGATTTAGATTTTCAGAATGTCGGGGCCTGTCTCATTGCACACTGGAAAGTTGGCTACGCTTTGGAAAGGCTCATAAATGTGACTCTTGGCGCTTTTATGTCCGTGATACGTAGACTTTATGGTGGCTTCGTCCCGGTGGCGTCTCTGTTTGTGCAATGCCATCGCATGACTCTAGGGCACCCTGACCAGTCATGGGTAGTAACGCGTTACTGTAACTTTGTTACATTGTTGGTAACTTTCAACTGTAACATGGTACCTTTTCTATATGTGACTTGTAACTGGAGTTCTATTGCTTTTTCTGAAGCGACGAGAGTAATGAGATTACTTATGTCGTTACTTTTCAGTTTCTTCGGCATTAAGGTATCATCGAACGAGTACAATCTGGCCATTGCTCGCACTTTTCAAGGGATGTGTTCTGATGTATTGACCGTTATGTTTGTCTTGTGCCGACTTGCTCCAACTTGCACTTCCTGTAATAAACTTGAGGTGGGGCAGGGGTGCAAGTTCAACCTTTTTGTATTTTTAGTCTTATGAAAAAGTATCTTAAAAGTAACCGACTAACTAGGCAGTAACTGTAACTTTGCTACTTTTATCTGAAAGTAACTGTAAGAAATTAGTTTTTGAAACTAACTTACCCAAGACTGATCCCGGTGTCACAGGGAGGACCTCCGTGACATCATTCTGTGCACTTAAACGAGGATAACGATAATACTTATATGCACTCAAGTAGGGATACCGAACGGCCACGTCAGAGGTCTTTGGGACGTGCCAAAGGGACAAGCAGTTCTCGCGCCTTCTTGGTCCCCCGGAGACGTGGTGCAGTTGCCTCTCTCGGCTTCTGCAAAGGGCGCCCTCTTTCCCCAGGGACCCCGACCGGGTGCTCAAGCCCGGGGACCTGACCCCGGACCAGAACCGCAACTGGCGGCCGCAGCTGGGCATGGGGCCACGCCGGCAGATGGCCTCTCTCGGGGACTCCGGACACCGCGCACTCGGGTGGGTTGCGCGGCAAATACAGAGGCCGAACCGACATTTCAGCCACCACGCTCCGTTTCACAGTCCGACTGCAGCCGATGCCACGATCCGACAGGGCCGATCGGGCAACAACAAAACCATGTGGTCACGGCACAGGGAATGCGGCGTGATCCTGCTCTCTTGTCTATGCGCGATTGGTTTTCAGCTGAGGTCGGACTCGACACGAAATGGAATATGGATGGTTTTGAATTTCGGGAAGCGTCTGTTGCGCAAAACGTCCAACACTGTACGGAGGCTAGTGTCGCGCTACTAGCTAATTTGCCGGGGTTCTGGCGGGGCTGTTTTCGTCTTGTACCGCAGGCACGCGGTGCGTTCGGCGGGAGGGTACAGCCAGGTGGCACCGCCGCACCAGCAGGACCGTGGTGGGGGCCGGTCCTGGGGCTACGGTGAGTCGGCGTTTTCCCTCGAACCTCTGTTTTGCCCCAAAAGGAAACTCGAAAGCGTCTGGGAAATTCCGGTCCCGGTGGACCGAGAATTTCCTCGACGTCTCTGTTCCCAGTCCAGAAGTTCCCTAGCGAGGCGAACTCGGAAACTCTTTTGGTCAACAATCTCTTCGAACGTAGGAGACCCTAGCCAAAGAGACTGTCGAGAAATCGGACTGAGACACTTGCTGGGGTAAGAGTAAGTCGTAGAAATATGTTTCCCAATTGTATCGAGACCAAAACAAAAGCAGCACGAAGCAGACTGCTGTTCAGTGTCACGAATTTGGTACCGAAGGATCTAAGAGCAGAGAGACCCGAAGGTGGCACGTGAGCAACTTTACTCAGTGATGTGATTGGTGCGCCAAACTGGGCCAAAGCGCTTACCCCGCTACATCCTGCTACACTTTGCCAAAATGCGCCAACATTGCACCAAAACTGGTGTTCAATTTCTTAATACTGAAAATATAATCGATCGGGCCCCGTTACACACCTGGATCGTTACCGTATAGGCTCGCGCAAATTTCCAAAACTTTGATTATCGCCTCAAATAACGTCATTCTCGAATTGATCTCTGTATCAAACATTGACAGTACTCGCAAGTTTGGCTCTATTTCTCGTGCTCGTCTGTTCTGGCTGGATTGGTAGCATCGTTGAGTGCACGTGTCACCGTGCGGTGGTGGACTGCAGTGCGGCGACAACCGCGTAGGAGGCGTCGCAATTTCGCATTTCTTACTTGGCCGCAGCGCAGACGAGGTCTAAGGAGAAAGCACTCCTCTGGACCTTGCATTGCTGCTGTACTCACTGAAGATGTTTCCCGCGTGGGAGGCAAAACATTTAATGAAATGGTTTTTTATGTTATGTCAACTCGATGTCCTTATTTTCATTACGACGTCTCCCAGCTTTTGAGTATATTTGCGCAGTTTATGAATATAACTGGGGCTTTTTTCACATTGGAGATTCATCGAGGATACTTGCGAGAAAACCTTTATGGACTGCTCTATATATTTACTTTTTATGTCAACTCTCGTTTAGTTATTGTATAGGTTCCATCCATGCAGTGAATAAATTGGAACTAAATTGGCCGGAGTGGTATTTGCAAGCCTGGGAATAACCTGAACGAGAAAACATATTTATTGTTCACACGCTGATTTTTGTTATCATCAAGTTCTGCTTATGAAATGTCAGTCATATTCATAATCAAGTGTCAAAAGCTTTGTTTTCTATCTAACTTAAGAACTGCAATTTTATTACGACCTTTAGAACTTAAATAAAAAGCATTAATGTGGGTGCTTCAAAAATATTATATTCTAGAATTATTTCGGCGGAATATATTATTTGGTTTACGTTTGATTTCATACCTAAAATGACCATGCGCAGCAGTTCATCAGTGAGAATCTTGTTACCGTGCCTTGTGCTTTTATGTGCAACTGAACTGCTAGCTAGGGAATCGAATTTGCCACACTGTTGATGCCATCAAAAGGTTGCGCAGAAACAGGAATACAAAGTAGACATAAACACATAAATGTTAACATGGTATTCTCACTGGTACGAATAAAGATGTGTGCTCCTAAAAACCTTTTTGTTGCACCAAAATAGGCTCTCATGCATGCACTTATGCGTACAAGTCTCTCATCACTGGCTCCACTGTCAGCTTTGGACTGCACAGACACGTTTCCACCATACAACCGAGTTCAAGTCGGGATTTCACAGTGTCGCACTAATACTTAGTCTTCTAAAAAACCTCATTTGTCTGCTGACTGAAATCATCTTCCCACATCCATTGCGACAATTCTTAATCCTGTTGCTTTTAAAAATGCTGCAACTGGACTTATAAGGCCTGTTTCATGATTTTCTTGTCTCGTATTACTTTTTGTACGTTGTACTCCCACCCCCCTCTGTAGTGCCTCTGAGCCCTGAGGGCACAAATAAATAAAAAGACAAAGAAAGAAACACAAACACCACGCCTATTTCGGTGAGATAAGAGTTGCAAATATTGCGAGACATCCTGTGAAAGGTTGCAATTTCCGTCGAAAGAATCTCTTACTATCTGATCCCCAAGCACCTCGTGGCAAGCGTCAGGGAACGCAATTTCACGGTATATGTTTATAAGCAGACATCTCTCGTTGTAAGTTTGGTGGTGTTTGTTGAAAAAGGATGTTTCTCTCGATTTTTGTTTTCTTTAGGAGCCGCCTCTAATCAGGGCCAGTGGCAACAACCCGGAAGGCAGCAGTCATGGGGGTAAGCTTCGTAAAAATGACATCTTCCTTGGAGTCTTCGTTCCACCCTTCTACAGACAGTGCATTCAAGCATGATAACTCCCGCGACGTTATCACTGTCATATGCTTCCGAGAGGCTGCGGGTACTGAAGGTACTGCGATTCAGATAGAGTACCTGATTAGTATTACCAGAGAATTTCAGTCACATTTACTGCGCAACACAGCTGAGACGTGACATAGACTCTGTGTCGGTTACGCCAAACACCGAATTGTGACGCCCCCTTCGCGCGAGAGTGTACGCAAATGAGGTGCACGACAAAGCCGAGCGCTCGTTGAGCGGCGCGGAGCTGCACCGCCGTCAGAACTATGCTAGCTTTAACAGTGTAGCGCACAAATGTTGACATCAAGTATAGGGTCCTTGCACTCGACATCAGTTTCGGCTTGAAATATGCGGGCATCCACGTCGGCGAACTCTCATCACATCTCTTTACGCACGGAGACGGCATTTCCCAGATTGCTCGAGTTACTTTTGCATCACGATCGACTGCGTCGATCAGGGTGGTTCGGAGCATAAAGGAGCGGCGGCAGGTATTCGATCGTCGGACGTACCCGGCGTTATTCATAGCTAAGACGTAGGTGGGCAAACTGACCCTGGCAGACGTGCCCAACATAGGAGTAATGACAGCAGGGAGGACCAACACTGCGTTCGAACAATATGCACCGGAAACGGAGCGATGCTTCGTGGCAACGTCGGTGAAAAGGATGCAAGGACCGTATAGTGCAGTTTCACGCAACATACTCGCGGCTCCAAATCTCGCCGGAAGACACTTTGACGAACTTCCTTCCTACGCGTGGAGGCAGTGTTTTCTGGATTGCTCGAATTCTTTCGTGTTTTGGTCGACTGCGCCAGTCAAGGGGACCGTGCGACATAAAAGAGCACGGGCTGGTACTCGGTGTTTACGTGTACCGGTCTTTCTTCAGAGTCGAGACGATCTCGTTTCGCGCTCTCGTAGGTCTCGTCTCGCGTCTTTTAAACATTTTGCAACGATAGACGCGGGTGTGTGCGGGCCCTCCGACGGTAGCGTGCCGGGTACCAGGCCAGCCATGCCGTCATGCTGTGAAACGAAACCACGTTTTTGCGCGGCAGGAGTTACTTTGTGAGCTAAAGCACTCGCTCCCGAAAGCAACGGCCGTGGGAAAACTATATTTGGTCCCTGCCTTCCAGTCACCGTGGTTGCGCGACGTCGGGTGTTGTCGTCCCCACGTCGCTGCAGATGTGGCGCTTTTTAAGATGAAACTAAGTACCGCCGCATGTTCATCAACATTCCTGTTCTTGTTTAAATCATATGTTACTACAAAAATCCCTCTAACTCAAAGACTGCTGTGTCGAAGTATTGATTACCTAGGTTTCTCTCGGTAGGCTTTCATTCGAGAGGGAACCCGGTACGTTGGTGAAGAGAAGTGAGCTAAAGCAAAGAAGGCAATGTCTGCATGCTGAACCCGCGCAGCGCGCTTGTTTGTCTCGAGTTCAGTCGTTGCACAAAGCGCTCAAAGAACTTTTTTAACCTTGACTCGCTATGTCTTGCATCGATGCACTCAGGTTCTTTTTTTCTGTGTTTAGCTTGTACCTTGCCTGCCGGCCTGGTAAGCACGTGCCGCTGGACTGCTTTTTGTCGTATGCTGGGCAGTGTCAGTTACATTTTGCATACAATTTTGGGAACCAGTTGGCGACGAAACGAAGTGGCATGGTTTCGGTTTCGATCGAACAGCCATCTCCGCTCGCGTAACGAAGCACGC
The DNA here is from genome assembly GCA_013358835.2 of Ixodes persulcatus. Classification (NCBI taxonomy): domain Eukaryota; kingdom Metazoa; phylum Arthropoda; class Arachnida; order Ixodida; family Ixodidae; genus Ixodes; species Ixodes persulcatus. The sequence goes on along the minus strand of JABSTQ010009896.1, from coordinate 52,047 downwards.
GCAACTGCAAGCCTGCCGAAGTTGCCCTCATGCGCATGCGAACGTGATTGCACGACAGAGGCACCAGCCGGGACGCTTGCAACCCATTGTTTTACGTTTGCCTACTTTTGACGAAAGTCTGCCACGTCGGGAACCAATAAAACGGTGGCAAGCGGTTTTTCGGAATAGCTCGGTAACGCCTACAGCACTGTACACTTGTGAGATGTCTCAATGTCTTTTTGGAGACATTGGAAGCGGACATACATTACTAGCCGAAGGCAAAGCGAGGCTTGCAGCAGCCTTGGAGGAAGTTTCGAAACGCAAAAATAAAAGCACCCTTTAGTCGTAACGCACGTTTGTCTTGTGTACAATTTCGCATTGCACTGCAGTAGTTCCGTGTTTCATCAGTCGGAGACTGCTTCCATTTATTAAATTATATAACTAGTGAACCTAATGTTGTGATATTTACTACTAAGCTGGTCATTTTCAAATAAATTTTAATATGTGCAGTTTGGTTCTTATTTATCTATAGCGGGTACATATAAGTATATGCATCATTTAACTGAAGCATTGCAAAATGTGTCGTGTCATTGGCATTTCAGTAACATGTTGAAAGACATGTAACTGAAATAAGTGTGGTGGTCTAACTCGACCATAATTTTTTTATTGCGGCGAGCAAAGTGCCCTTTATTTGTCCGGCTCTTAAAACAAATATTTCTATTTTTTAAGAATATCTGCTCCAAAAGCCACTTTTGCTGCTCTGAAACACTGTTTTGGCTGCTCCAAAACACTGTTTTGGTTGCTCCAAAGGCGACGTTTGCTGCTCCAAAACACTGTTTTTGGCTGCTCCAAAGGCGACTTTTGCTGCTCCAAAACACTGTTTTGGCTGCTCCGAAAGGTGCTCCAAAACGGCTTAGGCCAATCACTTCACTGAGGCGGCCAAAAGGACCCCGGTAGGGGCCGCCGGAGCGACACGGAAAAGCGGAGTAAGCGTGGGTGTGTGGGGCCCAAAGACATCCCCGGTCATACTCACCCGAGTTCCATTGGCGACGGCGAAGCTCGCCACGCTTGTGCGTTTCACCGACTCCAAAAACAATGCGAATAGCTAGTCTTCACCATTCAGACTAATGGGGAAGGTGACAGACACCGTCCATCAACACGACGGAACGCGATTTACCGGAAGGGAAGAGGTCATTCGTGAAAATGCCTTTAGTATGGTCCGTTGCAGGTTCAGAATCGTAGGACAAGCTTTTCGCACAAAGCCCTCCTCCCGTCTTCCCAATATAGCAGAGCGAATGTTGGAGAGGAGAAAATCGCCAATCGTTGCGAGCAGAGAGCTTTGCGGGGAGGGCTTCTCCCGCTATTCCACACCTGCTACAGATTATACACCATATTTTCGGGAGAATGGTCCACACCGGTGGTGCATAGTCCGAACACGGTGCCTAGTGTCCACCTAAAACCATTCTCATATAGGGCATCGACTCTGTGTCATACCAAAATCATCATTAAACTGCTCTGGCATTCACAAAATTTGTCTCGTCATAATGAATGACCGAGAAAAAAAATTGACCGCATCTCCACGTGGTGAATGATGTTGCTTGGGGCGAAGCTCTGGTGGTGCTTGTCTGCGTAGACGCCGAGCCGCAGCATGCCGAGACTTTTCATTCATGTCAGTAGGAGAATGTGTGGTTTTCTTCTTTTTCTTTTTTTAAGCAGACAGATGGGATGGCATCTCAGAACCCCCTACTCTTTTTTTTCTTCTTTTTCTTTGAGCCTTTTCATTCATGTCAGTAGGAGAATGTGTGGTTTTCTTCTTTTTCTTTTTTTAAGCAGACAGATGGGATGGCATCTCAGAACCCCCTACTCTTTTTTTCCTTTGAGCCTTTTCATTCATGTCAGTAGGAGAATGTGTGGTTTTCTTCTTTTTCTTCTTTTAAGCAGACAGATGGGATGGCATCTCAGAACCCCCTACTCTTTTTTTCTTCTTTTTCTTTGAGCCTTTCATTCATGTCAGTAGGAGAATGTGTGGTTTTCTTCTTTTTCTTTTTTTAAGCAGACAGATGGGATGGCATCTTCAGAACCCCTACTCTTTTTTTTCTTCTTTTTCTTTGAGCCTTTTCATTCATGTCAGTAGGAGAATGTGTGGTTTTCTTCTTTTTCTTTTTTTAAGCAGACAGATGGGATGGCATCTCAGAACCCCCTACTCTTTTTTTTTCTTCTTTTTCTTTGAGCCTTTTCATTCATGTCAGTAGGAGAATGTGTGGTTTTCTTCTTTTTCTTTTTTTTAAGCAGACAGATGGGATGGCATCTCAGAACCCCCTACTCTTTTCTTTCTTCTTTTTCTTTGAGCCTTTTCATTCATGTCAGTAGGAGAATGTGTGGTTTTCTTCTTTTCTTTTTTTAAGCAGACAGATGGGATGGCATCTCAGAACCCCCTACTCTTTTTTTTCTTCTTTTTCTTTGAGCCTTTTCATTCATGTCAGTAGGAGAATGTGTGGTTTTCTTCTTTTCTTTTTTTAAGCAGACAGATGGGATGGCATCTCAGAACCCCCTACTCTTTTTTTCTTCTTTTTCTTTGAGCCTTTTCATTCATGTCAGTAGGAGAATGTGTGGTTTTCTTCTTTTTCTTTTTTTAAGCAGACAGATGGGATGGCATCTCAGAACCCCCTACTCTTTTTTTTCTTCTTTTTCTTTGAGCCTTTTCATTCATGTCAGTAGGAGAATGTGTGGTTTTCTTCTTTTTCTTTTTTTAAGCAGACAGATGGGATGGCATCTCAGAACCCCCTACTCTTTTTTTCTTCTTTTTCTTTGAGCCTTTTCATTCATGTCAGTAGGAGAATGTGTGGTTTTCTTCTTTTTATTTTTTAAGCAGACAGATGGGATTGTCATCTCTGAACCCCTACTCTTTTTTTTCTTTGAGCCTTTTCATTCATGTCAGTAGGAGAATGTGTGGTTTTCTTCTTTTTCTTTTTTAAGCAGACAGATGGGATGGTATCTCAGAACCCCCTACTCTTTTTTTTTCTTCTTTTTCTTTGAGCCCTTTTCATTCATGTCAGTAGGAGAATGTGTGGTTTTTTCTTTTTTCTTTTTTTTAAGCAGACAGATGGGATGGCATCTCAGAACCCCCTACTCTTTTTTTTTCTTTGAGCCTTTCATTCATGTCAGTAGGAGAATGTGTGGTTTCTTTTTTCTTTTTTTTAAGCAGACAGATGGGATGTCATCTCTGAACCCCCTACTCTTTTTTTTTCTTCTTTTTCTTTGAGCCTTTTCATTCATGTCAGTAGGAAAATGTGTGGTTTTCTTCTTTTTCTTTTTTTAAGCAGACAGATGGGATGGTATCTCAGAACCCCCTACTCTTTTTTCTTCTTTTTCTTTGAGCCTTTTCATTCAGTAGTCATTTACGTTTCAGTGCATCCGATTGTGTCGAATTTGGTACACTCTTCAAACATGTGCTCTGCCGTTTTTTTTTTTTTTTTTTTCGCCAGCTTTTAACACTGGATTTGGTTTATGATTAGTTTTCTATGGGAAACTTCTCACGAACGATCGTCATGAATGATCTGGGTCGGTGCAGTGGCAGTCGGATACTATTAGTGATGTGCGCGGCCAAAAGCGTCGCTGTGGTCAGCTTTCCACGATTGGCCAAACCATGAGCATATGAGCACTGTCAGATTGTCAACTTAGACGGTGTTGGTTTCGGATTGCGATGGCTCCTAGCTTCTACTGTGCTTTTTAAACCCACCATCAAACTCGTCGTCATACCCGATGGTAAGTAGCCAGATTAACAACTGGTGACGTCACGGTGAGGCAAATCCCAGTCGTGACGTCACGGAGGGAAACCATAAGAGGGCGCCACCGAAACATCTCGGCGCTAATAGCCACTGAGCTGCGTTGCACAGCTGTTCTAGAAGGGCTGCGGCAAAACGTGCCGGCGAGAGCGACGTGACACCGTACCACGTGACCACACGCCTATTTGATGCCATGCATCGCTCAAGAGGCCAAGAGCCCTTACGGCGCGCTCGTTCGTTGGGTCTTGCCCTGGCCATCACCTGTGGTGCACGATAAACTAACCACACACGGAGTGTGGTTTGTACCAGTGTTCCGTGCACCCACGCAGAAAGCGTCGCTCACTCACGTGCGGCGCGTGGGACACATTCTGCAACCCGATCTTCGTCAACACGATCGAGCGAATGAGAGTTTTTCCTCGTAGGGAAGACGGTAAGCGAAATAACGCCCGTCTCTTCGATTCCCCTTGTTGCAGTGGCCACCAGGGCGGCTACGACTCCAACTACCGGGGCAGTGGCAGGCCCGGAGCCGCAGCCTGGGGCTACCAGGGAGGGCAGCAGGGGCACCACGGCGGGGGCCGGGGGAGCCACGTCGGGCCCGGTTCGGGCTGGGGTCAGGTGGGTCCCTCCTACGGCCGTTCGCTCCTCGCCCGCAGGTCCGCTTTCGAGGACGCAGTAAACGCGCCAGTCGGAGACGTGGTCCAGGCACTGTACCCTCTCATACTTTTAAATCTCGAGGAACTCCTCTCTCGCTCAAATGTCAACCGGGGTCCCGATCTCGGTACCGGTGCAGAAGCCTGACTGCCTCGCAAACGACATTGCACGTCCTAAGGAGCGTTTGGCTCAGTAGATACGTACGAGCGAGTGTCTTGCCCGGAAAAATAATACTGAAAGACCGGCTATCAGTTCAGGCTTTCCACTTTTCCCTCCCTTCCTCCTCTCTCCCTGCTACCCTTTCTACCGATGCCTGTTTCCTCCTCCCCCATGGTGAGGAGGATCTTCTGCCTTGCAGAATCTCGAGTCTGGTCATCGGTCTTTAGAGAACGCTTTGCTCGGGGGCGGGGACACTCGAGGAAATTTGGGAGCTAGGGAACTTACGAGGGTAGAAGCCGGGTTTCTAGGAACCCGGTTTGAAAGCTCATGCCATGTGTCGTTGGTTCGGTGGCATCCCCCCCCCCCCGCATATTTTGGTGTGTTGCCTTTCTCTCCTTCGAACTGCCATTGGTTTGTTTCAATAGACCGGTCGCGGAACTCTCCGAAAGACCATGCGTAATTATGGGGACTTCCTGTATCGTCCTCCTTCTCCCCTAGCGTCTACCGGGTGTTTGGGATAAAAGAGCACCGCCTTTGTCTGGCCCGGAAAATGTATGAGCATTGCAGAACGCATACTTGAAAAAAAACTGCAGACGACGGACGGAAAAAGGGGACAAGCACAAAACGTCGCAACTCTGGGAGACATGTGTGTGACAGGTGATACGTAAACGGTTTTGTCAACAAAGTTTAGTAGCAGCATTTGAGACGTTTTGTTTGTCCCCCGTTTTCGTCCGTCATCTCTTTTTTTTTTTGTTCAAATATGTGTAACATCAGCCAGCTTGCCTGTTTACTTATTCTTTCTTCAAGCATTGCAGAACCCTCTGCTCTAGTGAAAAGTAGTGCTGGCGCTTGGGACCAGGCGCCTAAGTTTCATAACTTGCCATCATCCGATTCAAGTTAAAAATGATTTTTGGAAATTTCTCGTGAAAAATTGGGGTCTGTTTCTAATAGCCCACTACTTTCATCCCCATGTACAGTTGAATCCCGCTAAAGCAAATGCTACTTCAACAAGATTTCTTGCGCGAATATATATATTTTTTAATTCTCCATCAATTGCCCGTAGAACAGTGTATATAAAAATTATCTGCACAAGGAACCCCTTTTCGAACTCCAGTTTGCTTCAACAAAGATTTTATAAGGAAAAACTAAACACTGTTATCCAATAGAGAAATATGAAGCCATCTCCCCGTTTTTTATTACGGCTCAGAACATCCTTCTCTGCTTGCCTGGGTGGTTGTGAGTGGTGCCACCAGATGCTGTGGAAGACATGAATGCTTTCAAAATTGTTTTCTGGATGCACCACATCATGTGAAACTTGGCACTTGCCAGGCACGTATAGTTAGGATTTTGATTTGGGGGGGGGGGGGGGTCGTCCATGGCAAAATGCTGTATGAAGGGGAGGGGGGAGAGGAGGCCCCAGCAAAATGGAAGATTTGGGGGGAGGGGGGGGGGGGCCGAGCTCCACATGGTCCCAACTAATAGCGCTTCATTGAAGCACAGACAGAGTGTTTGGCGATGCGTCATTTATTTTTGCATTGAGAAAGACATGGTTCTTTTTTTTTTTTAAGCCAAGCACCCAGTCCGGTATGCTATGCGACGATGAAGAGAGCGTGAAAGTGAAGGTAGCGCTATTGCACACTTGTTTTCACCCGCTCCCTTGAGTGGCTTCCGTTGCCTCCGAGGCAGCCTCCGTCGTCTGCTACGGCTGCTTCTTAAAGTCAGTTTCCAGAATTCTTTTTCGGCGCCGTGTAGATCACCGCACGTCTTGTAACGGGTCTGTTGATGTATAGTTGCATGGCAATTGATTTGATCTTGACTGAGCTTTGAAACTGGGTCAAATTATCTGAAGATTGAATTACAAATTACGATTGCAAGCAAAGATTGAATTACGAAAATGTGTTTGCACTTGAAACTCGATTCTAAAAAAACAATATTTTACAAAATAAGGGGGAGGGGGGGGGGTGCAAAAAAAAGGTGAGCGTTGTTGTCAGCTCGCATCCGACGAACAGATTTTGCGACTTGTTCCAAGTTCAGGCTTATGTTCAGAATACACTGCAGCCCAAGCAGGAAATGAAGCTCTTTTGCATTACCAAACTGCGCAAAGATTTGTTGTCGTTTTGTTTTTGTGGTTTTTCTTGTTTTGTTTTTAATGCGCCGAATGGCAGTGTATTGCAAAGTCGTCTTGAATTTCCGCACATATGATCACTTCTTTCTTGAAGGCAACGGTAAACTGCAGTCTATTTTAGCTTGCGAGAGCAATTATCTCAACAAAGTTGACAACAGTCTGAACAAAATGTGGCAATTGTTGGCAGTGCACACCATTTTTTCAGAGATGACGGCTGAGAAATGCCTTTTTGTGCGCACGATTGTATTTTGGGGTTTTCTAGAATGCTCAGGGCTCATAAATTGTGTTTGCAGAACAAAGAGACAATTGTAACCAAATATTGCGACACATCTTTTTTTCTTGGGATATATATCAGGAAAGGGGCATCATGCAATGTTTGGTCCCATCATTAATAGGGGAGAAAGCTTGCACACGATTGTATTTTGGGGTTTTCTAGAATGCTCAGGGCTCATAAATTGTGTTTGCAGAACAAAGAGACAATTGTAACCAAATATTGCGACACATCTTTTTTTCTTGGGATATATATCAGGAAAGGGGCATCATGCAATGTTTGGTCCCATCATTAATAGGGGAGAAAGCTTGCACACGATTGTATTTTGGGGTTTTCTAGAATGCTCAGGGCTCATAAATTGTGTTTGCAGAACAAAGAGACAATTGTAACCAAATATTGCGACACATCTTTTTTTCTTGGGATATATATCAGGAAAGGGGCATCATGCAATGTTTGGTCCCATCATTAATAGGGGAGAAAGCTTGCACACGATTGTATTTTGGGGTTTTCTAGAATGCTCAGGGCTCATAAATTGTGTTTGCAGAACAAAGAGACAATTGTAACCAAATATTGCGACACATCTTTTTTTCTTGGGATATATATCAGGAAAGGGGCATCATGCAATGTTTGGTCCCATCATTAATAGGGGAGAAAGCTTGCACACGATTGTATTTTGGGGTTTTCTAGAATGCTCAGGGCTCATAAATTGTGTTTGCAGAACAAAGAGACAATTGTAACCAAATATTGCGACACATCTTTTTTTCTTGGGATATATATCAGGAAAGGGGCATCATGCAATGTTTGGTCCCATCATTAATAGGGGAGAAAGCTTGCACACGATTGTATTTTGGGGTTTTCTAGAATGCTCAGGGCTCATAAATTGTGTTTGCAGAACAAAGAGACAATTGTAACCAAATATTGCGACACATCTTTTTTTCTTGGGATATATATCAGGAAAGGGGCATCATGCAATGTTTGGTCCCATCATTAATAGGGGAGAAAGCTTGCACACGATTGTATTTTGGGGTTTTCTAGAATGCTCAGGGCTCATAAATTGTGTTTGCAGAACAAAGAGACAATTGTAACCAAATATTGCGACACATCTTTTTTTCTTGGGATATATATCAGGAAAGGGGCATCATGCAATGTTTGGTCCCATCATTAATAGGGGAGAAAGCTTGCACACGATTGTATTTTGGGGTTTTCTAGAATGCTCAGGGCTCATAAATTGTGTTTGCAGAACAAAGAGACAATTGTAACCAAATATTGCGACACATCTTTTTTTCTTGGGATATATATCAGGAAAGGGGCATCATGCAATGTTTGGTCCCATCATTAATAGGGGAGAAAGCTTGCACACGATTGTATTTTGGGGTTTTCTAGAATGCTCAGGGCTCATAAATTGTGTTTGCAGAACAAAGAGACAATTGTAACCAAATATTGCGACACATCTTTTTTTCTTGGGATATATATCAGGAAAGGGGCATCATGCAATGTTTGGTCCCATCATTAATAGGGGAGAAAGCTTGCACACGATTGTATTTTGGGGTTTTCTAGAATGCTCAGGGCTCATAAATTGTGTTTGCAGAACAAAGAGACAATTGTAACCAAATATTGCGACACATCTTTTTTTCTTGGGATATATATCAGGAAAGGGGCATCATGCAATGTTTGGTCCCATCATTAATAGGGGAGAAAGCTTGCACACGATTGTATTTTGGGGTTTTCTAGAATGCTCAGGGCTCATAAATTGTGTTTGCAGAACAAAGAGACAATTGTAACCAAATATTGCGACACATCTTTTTTTCTTGGGATATATATCAGGAAAGGGGCATCATGCAATGTTTGGTCCCATCATTAATAGGGGAGAAAGCTTGCACACGATTGTATTTTGGGGTTTTCTAGAATGCTCAGGGCTCATAAATTGTGTTTGCAGAACAAAGAGACAATTGTAACCAAATATTGCGACACATCTTTTTTTCTTGGGATATATATCAGGAAAGGGGCATCATGCAATGTTTGGTCCCATCATTAATAGGGGAGAAAGCTTGCACACGATTGTATTTTGGGGTTTTCTAGAATGCTCAGGGCTCATAAATTGTGTTTGCAGAACAAAGAGACAATTGTAACCAAATATTGCGACACATCTTTTTTTCTTGGGATATATATCAGGAAAGGGGCATCATGCAATGTTTGGTCCCATCATTAATAGGGGAGAAAGCTTGCACACGATTGTATTTTGGGGTTTTCTAGAATGCTCAGGGCTCATAAATTGTGTTTGCAGAACAAAGAGACAATTGTAACCAAATATTGCGACACATCTTTTTTTCTTGGGATATATATCAGGAAAGGGGCATCATGCAATGTTTGGTCCCATCATTAATAGGGGAGAAAGCTTGCACACGATTGTATTTTGGGGTTTTCTAGAATGCTCAGGGCTCATAAATTGTGTTTGCAGAACAAAGAGACAATTGTAACCAAATATTGCGACACATCTTTTTTTCTTGGGATATATATCAGGAAAGGGGCATCATGCAATGTTTGGTCCCATCATTAATAGGGGAGAAAGCTTGCACACGATTGTATTTTGGGGTTTTCTAGAATGCTCAGGGCTCATAAATTGTGTTTGCAGAACAAAGAGACAATTTCAAAATCCACTTTACTGTCTTTTTAGAAACAGTATATTTAGGGATAAACAGGACAGGGAAATTCAAACTGGGAAGATCCGTTTTCAAATTGTTTTATGTTTCTTTTTTAAAACCAGGAGATAGGACTGCTCTCATCTCCTAATCCTTGATGTCTTCTTCTTTGATGTCTTCACTTTTGATATCTCCATATTTGACCTCTCAATATCTCATCTCTTAACATTTGATCTCTTCTTCGTTCTCTTAATCTTTAGCTCTGGTCTAATCATCTTTTATCCCTTAATCTTCAATCTCTTCATCTTTGGTCACTTAAAGGGGTGCTAAAGTGGATTTGGAAATCACCTTTCTATAATGCAAGCTTAACCTACACTCTCTAAGCTTTCTAGAAAACCAGGATTTACAATCATGCATGTTTTTTTTTCTTGATTGCTAAACACTTGACCACATATTATAAACATCCTTTTGACCTAAGCATCTAAACCTCAAACTACAAGTATGCGTGCCTTTTCTTTAAAACACGGCGAAACATTTCCCTTTGCCCTAAACGTCCCAGATACCCAAATTTACAATCGTGCAGCGTTTTTTCTCATAAAAATGTGGCTGAACATCGCTACATGATCCCTTGTGAGATTAATCCAAAGAAAGAGGCGTGTTGCGATGTATGGTTGCATTTTTAATGGGAAGAAAAGGGCATGCACGATTTTGAATTTAGGGCTTCTGGGGAGCTTAGTATGTGTAGGTTGACTTTGTGCCATAAAAAGGTGATCTCCAAATCCACTTTAGCAACCCTTCAATCATTGACATTTCAATATTTGATATCTTAATCCTTGATCTCCACCGCCTTGCAGGGCTCTCAGATCCCACGTTCGTTGCCTCCACCCCCACAGGAACACCGGCAGCAGCAGGACTACCGGCAACACAATCGGCATCCAACCTGGTAGCTGTCCGAATCAACGGAAGACGAAGAGTTTGCACCCAACCATACTGGCTGTTAATTCATGTCCACACCAATAAAGAACAACAGAGATGAATTTTAACACTTCATCCACAAACTCGCAGAGTCCTTCATTCATTTAGAGCAGAACCAACAGGTTAAAGTAAAGCCGGGTGACTTTCAAGGTGGTTTTTGTTTTCTTGCTAGCCACAAGTGTTGGAGTTCGGTTTTCAGCTCACAGTTTGACATGTTCTTTTAGCGCTGGTCCTCGCTCTGGCTTTTAGTGCCCCCAATGTAATATTTGTTTTTCATGCAGACTTGTATGTAACTCAACCACTCTACTCAAATTACTGTTGTTTAACAACTATATGGTTGTATATTTAATAGCTTGCAAGTACATTTTTAGCTTCAGATACATTTCTGGCATCTCCAGATATCTGAAAATTAGGGATGCCACCTTTATTCAACTGCACTCTACTTGGCTGAAGAAGTTTCAATTCGGCTTACTTTTCGGTTTGTCTCAACGTGCCAGTTCAACTTCGTTTTAGAGCGCAGCTCTTAGGCGCCCGTTTTCGGCTTGAGCGGCGTCGCCGTCGGCGTCGGCGTAACCGCAAGGTCACGTGACCCCCCCTCCCCCCGAGGTCACGTGACCCCTAGGCCACGTGACCGACCCCCCCCCCCCCCCCTGAGGTCATGTGACCTCCCTGGTCACGTGACCCCCCCTCCCTGAGGTCACATGACCCCACCCCCTCCGCGCCTTCCCCCCCTCCTCAAGAGCTGCGCTCTAATTCGGCGTTACAGGGAGTTGTAAATGGCTTTCATTTTTTAGTTTGGCTCAAGCGTCTCACTTTGGTCGTAGACTGAATTAGCTGTTCAGTGGAGCTGCGAGTTTCTGCTCGGCTTTTTCGCGGTCAGGGTTGTTGGAAGGCTGAAGAATGCTTGCACATTGTTTTACCAAGATATTCCGAGATAGATAAAGGTTAAAACCTCCGATATGTTTTCAAGGGACTGCGGTTATGTAGGATCTGGAGAAACAACCAATAGTGCTCTAGGGGCGGCTGTAAATGGAAGGCAAACCAATCTATTTCAAGTGAATTTCATGGCTGCACAGAACTGGCGTATGTATGGTATTCAAATATGTGTCGCCATTTTTTGTTCTGGACTTTTTTATGTTGCGTCCATGAACAGCCATACTTCACGATTGGTTCATTGAGCTACTTGTATTGTCGCATTGAGTATGATGAACCCCTGTGACTGTCCTTTCATTCAGTCGCTGTGAATGCGTCCAACAGAGGTTTCTTAACCAAGCATTGGGGCTAGGGCGACCAGACGTCCTGTTCTAGAGGTTCATTTCTTCCTTCCCCTCATTTTGTCTTAATGAACCCCCACGTCCCTTTTTAATGGAATTGTGAATAATGTCAAAATTAGTAGTAAGCGAGTGGAAGAAAACCAAAAAATGTTTACTTGCTGCAGAAGTGATATTATAAATATAAACATGAAAATATTATCCGCCTTTATTTAGCTCTTTCTGGTTGTGTCTGCCAACGTTACTAGAGGGGGTCAGTATGGGAACTCTAGCGGCATTCAAGACTCCTTTTTTGTACGTCGGGGCGCAGTCGCGTGACCGCCTTCCCCCACGTCGGATCGTTTTTAATGCGAAAATAATTGGGGTTGTGGATATTTATACAGTGAGTCGTTGGTCAGCCATTTTTAATGTTGTGACGAGTCACTCGCTGTAGATGAGCAATTTAGCCAGTGCAGTACAACCGCTAGCCTGGGGTCTTTAACGTGCACCACGCAGTAGTGATACACGACCGCACGCCGGTACGATGCTCATCCAGATCGAAACAGGCAGGGGTGGGGTTTAATGCGAAAGCATTAACTGTCTTATGGAGCGAGCTGACGTCAACAGTTTGAAGCGCGAAAACTGCTCCAAGTTTCCGCCGCGATTCCTATAGGAGCGATTCGCCTTTGGCTTCATTGGCTGGTGCGCGCCGACGGGGCTCCCATTGGCCGCTGCGCCACGGTGTGATGATGTGAACGGGACATAGAAGAAAAGGCAGACAACATCGCAGATGTGACGGCTCAGGCAAGCTCGTGCAGTGCGGTTTTGGGGTTGGACACAGAAGGAACGAAGACTGCTCAACACCGTGGGCCCCAGCAGCCAGGTAATGTCCCGGACGGACATCTGAGGCCCGGGAGGGCACCAACTAGGCTTGCCGAAGAACCACCGCCGGCACCGAACATTGAGCCCTCGCCATCCGGAAAACGGCCAGGGCACCCGAGGTTCCGACAACACCAGAAGTGCGGCGGCGAATGAGCAGAACACCCCAGACTTGACTTTGTGTATATATTTTTCGTGGTTACAATAACGTTATAAGTCCGATTCTTTTCAAACAATATATTTTTCCTCACATCCACCGTGTCGGAATCCCGAGTCCATACTTCTTACCACCACGGATGGCCTCCAAGATCCCGAAGCGCGCTAGTACGCAGCAGACGACAAAAGGAGCGGACGAGCAGACGACAAAGGGAGCGGACGAGCGGCTTGCATGCTTTCGCATTCACAATCCATAAGAAATGCTTAGGTGTACCTCGAGCTTTTTATTTTGGTGGTAACTATTTCGACGTCATCTTTCGAAATAATTTAAATACTATTTTGACGTCCATGACGCCTCACCTAAAGTTGTGAAATTATTTTCAAATTTGTTTCTCCTCATCTTGACATCTCAAACTTTAATTGGAGCTTTGGACTGGATCTTGAGGGGCGAAACATTTGCTGTATCGAAAATTCGGCACCAAATCTTGGGGTTTAGCAGAGCCGAACTTTTCTAAAAATTCGGCAAAAATATTGTCGCAGAGTTAACGTTGATACTTAGTTCTTTTCTGATGCAAAAAGGGTTTGTGTTGTTTTTTTCTTAACTAAAATGCAAACTATGTAATGCATAGTGACACAATTATTCCTAAACAAGGTGACGTTCTACAAGACACCTGTATCGGTGTCGTTTTTGTGTGTTTACTGGCAATTTTACAGTGACTTCTTGCAGAAGTGGCGTGACAACGAGGTTGGGTAGTACCGGGCGCAGTCACGAATCACGCTACGAGAGTTTCGGTTTTGAGGCCTCATCAGCGCAAGCCTGCAAGTGTGTGTACATTGTTAAAATAATGGCAATAACAATGCATTCTTACTTTCTCGGAGAGTCGCCGTTTCGTGCGCGAAAACGGATGCAACGGTTGCTGAGACTTCACCAAAAGAGATCATATTATTGTAAATATGTATGTTTTTTGTTTTTCATTTGAGTCACTTGACGTCAGCTTTGCATGAAAGTGTTCGTTGTCCCATATTCGCAAGGTCTCGTTTTGAATGCGAAAGCATTAACTGTCCCCTGGAGCGCCGCCGGCGTTTGTGACCGCGAAAAACGAGCAACGTGGCGCGCGCTCCGTAAGCTTCTCTCTCCCGCCTCTTGGGCGACGCAGGAGGAGGGAGGGGGAGCGGGAAAATTCCCGCGCATGTGCTCTACACTCTGCTTTCAGCCATGTCGCGCCGCCAAGGAGCGGGCGCGCTGCCCGCTGTCCTCCACGCCGCGGACAGCAGGGCGCGCTGCTTGTAGGAATGCACTGAATGTAGGAGTGCTTTCGCATTCCTACACGTAAGCAGTCTTGTAGGAATGCGCTACGTGTAGGAATGTTTTCGCATTCCTTCAGGTAAGCAGTCTTAAGTGTACCCCTGTAATTTGTATTAACCTTTAATATGCCGGTTTCTGGTGTTAGAGCACACACGGACGTTTAGGAAGACGGGAAGAGTTAGAAATGTCGGATGTGCAACGTCGAGCATGATTGATGTGTTTAAAGGGGTATGCAAACGAAAATTGAAATTTCGTTCGGAAATAAAATTGTAAATGATAATCGCACGTCTGTACTTTGAACGACTGGCTATATTTTTCGTTCTAAACGGTGCACTCGAGCAAGCGAAGCGAACGGAAAGCGCAATGGGTCTAATAACACCCGGCGCCAAAAAGAAAAAAAAAAAAATTGCATTTGTGACGTAGAAATGCTGGCGCGATTATGAGCTTTGCCATTGGTGGCGTTATCAGCGTTGTGGTGGCGTCAACGCGTTAGAACCGAGCGGTTCGAAGTACCGTGGGTTGACTAGCGTTTCACGTGTGAAATCGGTTGTGGGCGTCGTGTTTGTGGTCCAAAAAAATTCTTGCTTTGTATGTTTAAACAGCCTTGATGCTGGTACGCCTCAACGGGTGACCGGCCTCCCAGCTGTAGATGATAAATTTAGCCAGTGCAGTACAACCACTATTCAGTCTATCTATGCTGGAACGCAAACTAAATGATGTAGAAAACTGCATCGGGCACTGATTGGCTATTCTCTCGGGTCACGTGACATGACGTTGAAATGTAGTTTTTCTCTATGCAGTTCGAGCTATGCTCGTAAAATGATGCAGTTGGCCGTGACGTCAAAATATCGTCACGATGCACTTTGACGATGCAGTTAACTGAGTGGTCGAGACGAAGCCAAAGATCGTTCTGCATCGTAAAAGATGGCGACCCTAACATATGCACTTCTACTGTTGGGTTCACCAGCGGATCGAGTTCTTAGAGATCACCAGGATGCTTTCGAGACGAGCGATGCGAGGTGTGTGGGCGAATATTGGCTGACCAAAGGGGTGACTCGCTGGCTGTGCGACCAGCTTCGCGGAAAGCTCCCGGCGTCGCAAAGGGCCCCGTGTGCTGACGGTCGAACAACAGGTCCTCGCAGATCTACGCTTCTACGCTGCTGGCGGCTTCCTCAAAACCGTCGGGAGCGACGAAAACATTGGTGTTCGCTAGTGGTCTGTGAGTCGCGTACTTGTTGATGTCACCAACGCTATCATCGATTGCCTCGGATCGAAGTGGCTGTGTTTCCAGCAAACTCAAGCAAAGGCGCTCACAAAAAGCAAGTTCTTCGAGCGATGTAAGCTCAGCGGCGTGGTCTAAAAATATTCTGAATACTCTTACACGATTCAACACAATTGTGTTTTCATTTGAGTGCACCCCATATAAGCGATTTGGCTGAGCGAAAAACCAAACAAGCAACGGTAACAGGCGTAAGTTCAGCTATAGTAGGTTACAAGTCAAGAAGGTAGCGGCAAATGCCCCTCAAAGGGAATCATATATCCCTCCGCCACCTCCGCATCCAATACCATCCGATCGTTTCCGTGACGTTGCGGCCAACGCGCGAGGAGGGTCGTGCCTTTCTGTACAAATTTGCTTTATCTCTCGACTTTGACTTAGCATTGTGGAAGCCACGAGAGGGAGATTAAGTCTTCCCCCTTCCGATGGAAACAAAGACGACTTTCGGGGATTAGCGTCCCCCTCCGATTGATACAAAGGCTGCTTTCAGGGGCTCGGTTCCTTCTCCGATGAATACAAAGGTCGCTTTCTTAAAAAGTGGGGGTCGGAGACAAGTTGGCACCACTCTGTGGCCATTATCTATCCATTGAAGCGGAACAAGGAGCGTTTCCAGCGAACTCTTCTTTCGATTGCGGAGGGATTTGAAACCGGCGCACCACGCTTGTGGGAGGAGCTTCTCCTACCTTCTTAACTTGTAATCGACATAGTTGGTTCATACTTCAGATAAAGAGAGAGAGAGATATATACTTTATTTTAAAACAACTATACTGCAGCTAAGGTCAGCTGAACTAGAATAAACATACACATAAAGAAAAGACCATACAGACCGTGGGACTAACTGATTTTCTCTTTCCTCCTCTTCTACTGCGAACCCAACTTGAGGGAAATATTCTCTTTTCTTCTTTTTTGCTTCCTACTTCACCGAAAATTTACCGCCCAAAGGAACTTTTTTTTTCTCGTGCTGCACGAGAGGCGTAAAAAGGCCGGCCTTTTTAAAGGGGCACTGACACGTCAAAATCATATTTTTTTTTATTATCCGAAACGATTGAAAACGATGCCGGGACATTACCCTCAAAATTCGAAACTTGAAAATTCAGTATTTGTGAATTAAAAAAACAATTTCCAAATGCCGAATTTGAAGTTCCCGCGCGATCCGCGCCGGTACAGCGAGTCAAATTTTGCGGTCTCCTGAGACTCGACTTTTTTTTAGACCTCCGCCGTTGCCACGGCAACCCCAAGCGAGATGGAGGTGATATCACGCCGGCGCGGGAAAGAACCGGTTTCTTTCCCCACTCGCCGTGTTGCTCGCCGACGACGCCGCCAAGTTTTCCGAGGGAGGGTACAAATCTAGGAAGCAACATCACACCGAACTCTGATTTCTGGTATTTCAGAAAGAGGGGCCGTAGGGCGCTCGCAATTGCGTTAAAAAGCATGTTTTACGATTGCCGTTATTAAATGTTATAGAAATGTCACCTACAAAGCTTCTAAAATTCCTGATTTTTTGACGTCCACGATCGCATGTACTAGAGGGAGCACAAGTGGCCGTGGATGCACTCTCCCAAGTCTGCCATACCCGGCTGCCCTTGCTGCGACTCGAACGCCACCAACCAGCCTGAATCCAGCACCACAGCTTCCCATCCTGGGCTCATCAGAGTGCTTGCCTCGTTTGTGCCTCCGTTCAGCATTTACACATGTGGCAACTGGTTGGCTTGTGTCCGATCCGAGCTCAGGTGCCGCGCTGGCAGTTGGGACAGGAGGGCCTGCAGATTTTGATATCTCTGCCCAGGTGGCCCTCCGATCAGCAGCTGCCTCACAAGGCGCAAGGGTGGTCCCAAGGGAAAGAGCAGGAGAACCAAAGAGGGGTTGCACAGGAGAGCCAAGCAGCGGAAAGTCACCCTCACATGCCATGGTTAGGGGCGGGCACTGAACGGAAGGAGCAGCAGAAGCAACAGGAAGGGGTTGCACAGAAGAAAGAGGAGGAGGCTGCACAGAGCAAAGCGGTGGTGGCTCATCCCCGCATGCAGGAGCAGCAGAAGAAAGAGGAAGCTCCACAGAGCAAAGCAGAGGTTGCTCATCCTCGCATGCCGAAGGAGCAGCAGAAGCTCCAGGAGAGCTAAGCGGAGGGAACTCGAGCTCACACGGCGCTGTTGGTGGAGCACCCTCGATGGTCCAGCCATCCCACGAGCGGGTCCCTGGCATTGCCTCCTTGTGGTCCTGCTGGATCTTGGCCCTGGCCATCTTCTCCAGGATGTTCCGCACTTGCTGGCCCATGAACCCAGCGAGGACCTGCACACAGTACTTGACATTAGCACCAAAGCTGATTGTCAGCTGCAGCCACCTCACTCGTTCAAATTGTTAAGGATGTTGCCTTGAAGATTCCACAGAAAAGGTGCTGCGCCTTTAGCTTTACAAGGAACCTATGTGAAAACGTCTAACTGGGACCGGTTGGCATCTCGACTGGTTTCAATTGGGACTAACTGGTCCCAAGTGGGAATTAGCTAACACCAATAGGAGTCCAACTGGGACTAGCTGAGGGGTCAACTGGCTTGAACCATTCCCAATCGGGAGTCAACTGGCTTGAACATGCCCAGATGGGGAACGGGTAGGGGTGCCACGGCTCTCTTGAGCCAATAAAGATTATTATTATTATTAATATTATTATTATTATTAAACTGGGACCAGTTAAGGAGTTAACTGGTTGGAGGGATTCCCAGAGGGAGTTTAAATTGTTTTCCCATTCGCAGTTGGGGTTCACACGCTGTGTCAATTTTGACAAGATGGGGGTGTATTGATCTTCGCTGTACATAAATATGTACATTATTAAACGTTTAATTACTAGGTATACATTTATGTATTTATAAAAATATGTATAATGGCAACGTACATATTTTTTTATAAATTGTAATATAATTAGCGACATAAAAGGTGTTTACTTAAATTAACATTTATGTACATATATAAAAATGTATTAAACATTTATATAAAGACCTACTATTTTTTTTTAAATCGGACCCAGCAGGCCGCCGCGACGCGCACGCGGATTAGTTTTACGCGTTGTCGACAGATGGCACTGCACATGCGACGCGAACAAAATGGCTAGGTGGCGTAAGCTACCGCCCGTTCCAAAGGGCTCAGCCGGATTCATCCATCCATCCATCCATCCATCCGGTGGTCGGTAGAGAAGGGAAGCCATCGCCGAAGTTGGTGTAGTGATAAACGTGTCGTTATGAAAATGTCAAAACCATATCTGCGCTTCTTGCGACTCAACTAAATACGCCATGGTGGTCACGGTGAACTTCGAGGGCAGAAAGCTGCAGTTCAGCGATCGGAGGGTACCCAGGGGCAACCAGACGGAAGAGAAAACAGCTGCGGAGGGCACAATGGTAAAAATGGCGGAAAGTCTACCTCGAAAATGTTCGACTGTTGTGACACAAGCAATTGGAAATGTTTGATTGTAAGGTGGGAACGCAACCGCATCCTACCAGGACTTCACCTGCGCAACGCGGAAACACGGGTGAGCACCTTTCTTCACGCGATGGAGTGAAGCTGGGTACGTCGCCACGGATGCTGACAGACGCCAGCGGCTAATCTTTCACCTCGCACGAATACTAGCTCTGAAAGGGCGATTCAATCATCGCAATTAGCTAACGAGGCAGCTGAAGCGGTCCTTACAGAGCTACACTGCGCTTCCTTCAACCCAGAAACGTGGAAGTCACCGAACCTATTTATTCTCATTCTCGGTTTTTGACAATAAAGTCTGGTCGACCTTGCATCTTGTGCCGTGTTTCGTTGCTGGAGTTGGCACCAGCGGGGCCAATCGGTTCCGTAAACCAGCTACACCAGTTGGATCCAACCAATAATTTAGCTCGCCACGTGCGCGAGTCAATTTTCAGTTCCCCTTTTTACAGCCAGCCTTGCAATCTTTGCCGTCCTATATTCGCGCTCTTTAGTGCAGCGGCATAACGCACGTACATACCTTGTTGCCCATCCGGCTTGGGTGGACGCCGTCGCGGCCGATCCACTGGTGCCACTCGTCAGCCAGCCCGTCGAGGAACGTGAACCCTTCCCTGCGACACAACTCTCGCAGCAGCGAGTTCACCTCTCGGTGACGGTCATTCAAAGCCTCGATCTCTGCAGCGTGACTACGCTGCCATTCCAATGAGCAGAACCTGTTCTCCCGTCTCGGAAGAACGGCAGAAAAGGCGATCTGCATCATTGGATTGCGTTCACAGATCTGGGCAGCTAGACGACGATATTTGTCGATGTACACGCTGGCACTAATATTGGAATTATTAGTGCCGACGTGCAGGATGACAACATCAAAATCGGGTAGCCTCTCAGACACCTGGGAAAACAAGTGCTCGATTCTAATACCACTAAACGCCGCAACCTCAACAGCCATCCGACTATTCAATGGGAAGTACTGGGGCAAGTACTTCACCATCGAATCGCCGGCTACCAAAACTCGAGGCATGTTGGGGGTGCGATCAAGGCTAAAATACAAAGAGTAGCACTAGATACAGAAAGTGTATTGCTAAAAAGAACACAACAATGCTAAACAAAACGCTTCAAAGAGTGCGAAAATCAGGCAAAAGAGCTTGCGTGACCGGAGCCGACAGCAGCGTGGCCAGGAAGGAATGGTACGTGCAGCACGGGGCAGGACCCGACCACAGAAGACTGCAGGGGCAGACGCACATGGCAGGGCACATGTCATAACAAAGGCAACATCCGGGGCCGGGGATGATACGTCACTTCCGGCGTCGAAGGAGTGATTTCCACACAGCCGTCTCTCCTCCGACGGGACTACGTCACTTCCGGCGTCGGAGGAGTGATTTGCACACAGGCCTCACTCCTCCGACGGGTGTCGGAGGAACCACTCCCTTTCGGAACGCATACCGGATATGGGGACAACGTGGCTGGGTCCGAGGCTAAACGAAAAAGGTGTATAGGCAGAGCTGGTCAAACGCGATCCAGTAATTGTCATTGAGATCAGTGGGTTGACCCGGTCGACGCAACGCTAAACGTTGCGTCGACCCAAAACGTCATATCCGGTTTTTTACAACGCATGGGTCGCAAAGCCTTTACGTACTATAATGCTAATAAACTATTTTAATGTCAATATATTATTAACTCATTAAAAACCCATTAGTTGTTCAACAAAATAATATTGTTACTCTGATGTCATATCCGGCTTTAGATTAATTTAAAATACAAATGGGTCGCTTGTGTTATATACTTGCACTTGTTTGAAATTTGTTTTAATTATTATTTATTAGAATAGTAAGGCAAACCCATGCCATCCATGACATGGACCAAAAATCGCTGCCACCTCGCGCTCCGGTTCAAGAGTACGCACACATGTTTACAAATGGCGGCACTATGGTAAGTCAGCTGACGGGACTATTCGGTTATTTAGAGAATTTCATGTAGTTCTTTACAAATTAGTGTATCAGGGAGCCCATGTATGCATCTTGATAATATAGCCAAGCCTGCATAACCTTCGCGATCCTAACTATCGCTGCTCACCAGAGCAGCACTGACCCCAGCGCGTCCTCTTCGCACGCCGAAAACCGCTGAGCCACAAGCATGCAGGATCACGCTCGACGCTCACGCGATGCCAGAATATCACTGAAGGTGGAAGCCTCGCCGGCCCCGCGTCGAAAGCAATGTGTTCCCCATGCCTGCGAGCGAGCTTAGAAACATAAATACGAGAATATTGTCTTGAGCAGCGTTTACACTACACGAGAGCGCTTGCACAGCAGGCCACCTCGAAGTGTAGAGCTTTTCGTTGCTTTGGCCTCTCCCTCCGTCGTCCTTGCATACCTCACGACGATAACAATGTCTTGCCTAAACGTACCAGTGGTACGATCTCGGGAAGAACAGACCCCTTTACCGAAGCCCAGTTACACGAGTATCCCAGCGGTTTCTGGGAAGAAGCAGGGGGACATTCCCCTGCCTCCTCATCCCAGAAATATGTACTACATTAATAAGAGTGAGTACCGAGTTACTTTTCTTGTGTTCCCCTTGTCCTTTTTTTTTTTTCCTTCTTTTGTGTGTTATGTTTTTTAAAGGGAGAATGTGTAAGTGTAAAATGCTTGGCATTGATTTTCCAAAGCAAATGTAGATGTGATGGATGCCTCGGGAAGAACTAAGGATTAATTTTAACCACTTCACTTCGATTTTCTTTTCACATGCCTGAAAGACCTCTACTACACAGTAAGTAAAGCTAATGATGGACTAAGCTGCACATTTTGCCTCTTTAGTTCCCTATCTGATGATGCTGGCCTTGAAGGTGCACTTATGTAAGCATTGACAATGTTTTCATCTGTGTTGTACCCTGGAACCCAGCATGCTTGCACTGAGCATAAAAAAAATAATAATAATTGAGAGGGCAGCTGTTATACTGTTGGAAACAACTGAGAGCAACGTGGTTGTTTATTTATTCTGTATTACCCTGTCAAGGTATTACAGTTGGAAAAGTACAAGTTTGAAAAAACAAAGAAAATACTTCTTTTACCTGCACCAGAAGACTTGAAATGCAAATTTGCAGGAATAATTTTTTCGTGGCACCAAACAGATGATAACCACTGGGGGACCAGTCAGGCCATACGCATGCACGACCAAATGTCCGACTGGTCCTATGACATACCAGAAAGATAGTCAAACCTCATCAGGCGCCACCCACTCGCTGCATCGTGTGCATTCACGTGAGTCTGTGATTGCCAGTGTCTGATCGGGTTCAACAGTCTTTTTGGCACGTCAAACAACCAGTCGGATGTTGGGTCGTGTATGGCCTGGCCGGGCCCCCAGTGTTTATCACATAAAATGTGGCATTTTGCAGTCATTAACCCCTTAAGTGCCTTGGACGAGCGGAGCTCGTCGGCCACTTTCTGGCTAAAATTGCCGTGGACGGGCTCAGCTCGTCCAGTGGTTTTTTCGGTAGCCCTCAATTCCACGGACAAGCTAGGCTCGTCCGAGTAGTTTTGTGGCGCTGATCATAGATGGCAGCACTCGTTTTAGTTGGCAAAATATTTTTTTCGCCTCCGCTGATTTTTGCGTAATAAACTTTTCAAATTTTATGTGTAATACTATAGGAATAACAATTCAAAATATAAAAAAATATGGCACTTTTAGGTTACTTTTGGAAAAACAAATTTGGCACTTAAGGGGCTAATATGCAGGAAGCAGCTGTCCAGGCGTAAATGTAAAACACTCCAAAAAAATGCAATGCTTTTTTTTTTTTGTTTAGTAAAGGACTCTGACAACCGATATGACTGCAATATGCAAAAGTTCGACAAATGACGAGAAAAAAACTTTCAGCCTTTCCACTGTGGTGAAGAAGGAAGACCAGCGGGGCTGTACAATGGAAAGTAACGGCCGGCCGCAAGTCGGCAAGCCAGAGTGGAAAGGCTGCCACCATCTATGAGCGACGACTGCAACCAGATACGTGGCTTGCTGCCATCGCTCATACATGGCAATAGGTGTCCAGAGTTTGGTGTCTTCATTTCTTTGCGGTGGACACGATCCTGGGGAAAGCAGCCCTTAACAGCTCTGCTGCAAAAGTGGTTCCAGCAGGGCATAGAGAAGCTGCCACACAAGTGATGCAAGGGCATTCGGCTCCTGTGGGAGTCTGTCAAGGTGGACATGCGTGCCTACATCTAGGTGACCGGTATCTGCAGCAGAAAACAAAATTGTGAATCCAAATAGTAGGCTTCTGGTAATTGGCTCTAGATCATGTGGCCACTTGTTCTGTCTGCGAGTTGGGGTGAACGCTGCTCGTTTTTCTGAAACATTTTCCGCGACTGCCATTACATGAAGAAAACAAAAGTGGGGCTGGGCGTCGATTAAAGGAGCTGTGCAACAGTTATAGTGATTTGCTTAAATAATTTGGGAGTTGGTGTCTCGACCTTTCTAAGTAAAGAACAAAAAAACGCTTTTGCCTGCATGTCCTAGTTTTTATTTTAAAAATGGACAAAGATTGAGGTTTTCGACACCCTCTCAACTCCTTCACTAACTTCCGAGTCACGTGCACTGTGACGTCAATGGGGAAGGCGTGGGGTTCCGGTGAAGCTCTCTCTTTAGAGCCATCAGTAAGCAGCGAGAACTCATCCGCTCGTGACCACGTGCTGGCGGGCGCAGCGCGAACAATATGGTGAAAGGAGGAAAGTCTCATCCGGGTCCGGCCATACCCGTCCGGCCCTGTCCCCCCTCCGGCTTCTGGCGGTTGTTCCGCTGCTGACGGTTTTGTGGACCTAGGATAGATGGCGCCACTGAAACTCCGTATAATAAAAGTTTTGTCGATGATACCAGGTTTTTGACGCATTTATATTTATGTTGGAACGACAAGATTTATAGAAAAGTTACCTTTTATCGAGCAGGTATTCGCACAACTTGCTATCTTTCTACAAGATTCCCCATTGACGTCATGCCTTCTGTTTCTCATGGCCACCGCTCGCGGCTGCAGGTCGAGGAATATTCTAATTTTTGCTTCGCGATTACACGGCGGAATCGCAACATTTCGAAAGAAGGAGGTGTGTTTTCTGTCCTTTGTGACAAGGTGAACCATGTCAAAAGTAGAAAACGCCAATTCTTTCAACGTTAAAATCGTTGCACAGCTCCTTTAAAAATTTTAACCCGATTAATTGACACCCTTTATTCAATTATTAATTGGTCTCGTTCATAGCTCAAAATTACATTTTTTTTTTTTTGCCTTTGCTGAATATATGACAAACGGTGCAATATACAATTTCAATTATAAATCAACGTCGATACGTAGTTCAGTACAGTTCAAAGACACTCACACTCGCAGATTATTACTTCAGCTGCATGAGGCAAGGAAGTTTGTTGATATTCTCCGGCAACAGCGGCCACCTTTGATTGTTCACAATAGTCTCTGCTGCGCTAAACGGACACTCGCATGGCCTTGAAGTGGCCGGGACACATGTAAACTTCTGCACTTGTCTGGATTTGCAAGTCTCGCCTTTACAGTTTACTTTAGGCTAAAATTTCACCGAAAATATGCCCTTCATATAGGTGTACTCATCCACATCTGCATGGTGAAAGCATTTAATTTTTACTTTTGGTCTGATAACATTTTACCAATTAACCGGTTAAAAAAATGAATTGTGATTAAAGCATTAAGTGGTAGGTTAATCGACCAATTGCCCAGCCCTAGAAAAAAACAATGTGTGTTTCATATAGGTTATGAACATTAAATCATAAGTTACAAACATACAAAGAGGAGGGAAAAGAGTGTGAAGGTATGTCACTGGGGACAGTGCCTCTTCTGACCAAGACATGTGCGTGCCCCCCCCCCCCCCCCCATGCAAGGCTCCGTTTCCCAACAATTCCTTCACAGCAGAGTTTTAGTTTATCGCCATGTAACAATCTAACCGACTACCTCCCGAAATAAGGGAAATCTGACAATAATTGGCAGTTGGGCTGCAACTCTGTACACTGAAGCCACCGGAGCAGGTTTCATCATAGGCCAGCATGCTATCTCAATGTCACCAGGGCAGTAAGTAAACAGGAACTGAAGACAGACTCAGATATGCAAAAAAGAGTAGTCAAGAAGATTTCGACGAGCGTGTTGGAACAGATGTAACAGTAAGAAAGCACAAAACGAACAGGACGAAACAGACATGTACAAGCTTTCAGTTTACAACAACATATATTTGTTGCCAGCGAACTCTGCACCAACAAACGTCGGTGGGGAAGGGGGGAGGAAGCGAGAGGGAGAAGAAAAGGAAAGGGGGAGAAGGGTGCGCGAGGGAAGAGAAGAAGGGAAGATAGCATTTTCGCATATGGAACATTGTAAAATCGGTACACTGGTTTTACAATGAGGCAGAACATGTACTAATCTCTGCAATGGAAATAAAAATATTGCACCACAATATCATGACAATTGTGCAAAGCCAAAGTGACTGTTTATTTTGTCTTCCACATCCACAGCCATTTCTTTCCACTAAAGGGTCTCGACAACTGAGGTCTTCCTGCATCTTGCACATGTTCTCAGTAGACTACAGCTTAAAATGCTGCAGTCTACCGACAAAAATTGTATTCATGCTATCACTCAATCAATCAATCATGGTTTTATTACGTGTTTCCAGGCAACTCTTAGGCCTAAATAGGGGTACACTCACCCCATCCAATAAAAAGAAAACCAGCATTGTCACATCCTAACTAGCATACATAAGACTTCTTTTTTTTTTTACATTGAAAAAGGAGCAGAGAAGTCAAGGTATGTATTGTCACATTTATTATATGCCTGCGAATCCTAGACAAAAGAGTCACACAATGCAAATTACAAGAATGAAAAGGTGCCCTAAGCCTGGTTCGACATTAAGGAACACTGAATAAAATCTTACTACCGTAAAATCCGGACAAGCGCCCACTCAAAATGTAGAGATAATCGCGAAAAAATGGGGGATGGGCGCTTGTCTCGTCATCAATTTTACATATAAATGTACTGTGCATATTTTTTCATATCTTAGAAATTTGGATATGGGCGCTTAATGTGGAATGGGCGGATGCGCGGTATTCTACGGTAAGTAGAAATAAGAGACAATTATAGCATTAATCAATTTGTAAAGAAACACCATATGAAAAGAGGCGAAAGTTGCCAAAGGATGTGAATAACCATAATAAAATTGTTGTCCAATATGGCAATCATACATGGGCCTGACAAATCGTCACTGTACATATTCCAACCTAAAGGGGCCCTGCAATATATTCAAGTGTCTACTTTTTTTGCGGTTTCCACGTCTCTTGGGGTTCGGGCAAGCCAGCGGGCACAGAGATAGTAACTAAATATCAGTGCGTCATATTTTAACCGGACGACGTGGAAACCTCCTCCACCTACAGGGGCGACCCGCGGTGCCGAAAGCGCGCGATATGTGACGACATCAAGACGTTTGTGGTTCTGGCCTTACTACTGGTCAGAGTTGCTAAAAGCTTTTTTATTAGTCGAAATACAAAATATAAGTGGCGCGAACCGTTTCAATTATTTATGAAAGTAGTTTTTGTTCAGTATTTTAGATCAGAAAAGAAACAAATGCAGTTTATAAAGTATGGAAACAAGAAATGACCTGTCGACATACCCGCCACCCAGCGGTGGAAAAGGCGGCACATACTAGAAAGGGGTAGTGGGATGAGGCACCAACGAGCGGCGAGCGTAGAAAGTTCCCGGATGTACGCGGCAGCGCTGCGGTCCTATGGGCTCGAAGATCCGACCGGTTCCGAGCGTTCCGAAGGCCTTCGGTGAGCAGGTGTGGCTTGCGGTTTAGCAGTTTGGTAGCACAAAGTGGCTCCCGTTCTGAGCTGATCTTTACCCCGTGTTCGCTGTCATTTGTGGCCAATGAAGTGTCATGCCGAATTAGTGTTTAATCGCGCAGCAAATGCAATGCGAGCCGCCCTGGCCGCTCGCTTCATCCAGCCTATCCAGCACATGCTTTAGTGGCGCCCTCTCGAGCCGTCGACACGGAGTGCAGCAGCCGTAAGCGCCCACTGAGCTCACTACCCCTCCTCTAGTTCACGGCCACTCAAGCCAGGACCAAGGACGTCATGAGGGAGGTTATTTTTTGCTTGTTTTTGTAATTTTAATTTGCCTATAACTTTTAAAATAAAGCAAAATTCGAGAAAAGTACGTTCAGTGCGCTCAGGTTCGGTGCAAATTAAAAACAAGTCAAAAAGTCGTTGCAGGGCCCCTTTAAGCGTTTGACTTACACTTATTAAATTCCAAACAATTTATGCATATTCCATCCTTGGCAAAACTAACGAGCAAAAAAGCTGAATACAAGAATAACTTGAATTGTCGTGTGATACGAGATTACGCCCAACAGACGTAGGGAATTATTGAAGATTTTTTCAATGTGAGCAATGAAAAACGGGCAAGAATTAACGAACATTCTAAGATCACTTTTGCGGCTCCCGCCATGGGCGTACCAACCGGGGGGGCAAGGGGGGCGCTGGCCCCCCAGTTCTCAGAGCGGGGGGCAAGGCATGTGTTTTGCCCCCCCTGAAACAGCCGCCACTGGGCAGGGCAAACACTGTCCGGCGGCGCCCAAGGGATACCAAGGGCACCGCCCCCCGGCCCTGGGGGGGGGGGGGGTCTGGTTTGCCCCCCACTCAAAAACAAGTTGGTACGCCACTGGCCCCCGCCGCTTCCTGTTTGGGCCAACCCCATGACTGGGCGAGCCCTAGTCTACTGTGCCTCGGCACGCTTCGCCTCTTGGCTGTTAGCCATGGGTGCTCTTCCACTTTCTTAGGCATTGAGCCGTCTTAGCCTCAGTCAAGACGTATGTGCTCGGTCATCCAAAATTGCTATACTACCTCCTTGATTTAGGAAGCTCTTTGACCAAGTCGCACCTGCCTCTTCAGATCAGACGCCGTAATTTGCTCGAAGCAGGTTTTTCTTTTTTGAATGTGGTAAGTTTTTTCGTTGATATTTTCACTCCAAACTTGCACCACCTAGTCGCCCCTCTGTAGCAAATCGCAGCACACAACGTTGGGAAACTGATTTTTTCGGAGAGTCTAAAATGGGTTAGACGCATCAGGGTTTATGCTGTATACTCTAAGACCATATTCTAACGGGCTGACTGCTACTCAGTATTTTAATTACCTTTTTCTCCTGAAGCACTTTTACGCTGCGGTGCTCAAAGTCGCACTTGTTAACATAGTCAAACCTGAGATACACAAGGAGGAAGGCGGCGCGTAAAAAGGACACGCACATATACACACACCGTCTCTGCCCTTCTGTGGACGTTACAAACGTGGTGCTGATTTCGTATGTTTGCTGGTATACCGGCATTTGTAGAAACCACGTTCGGCGAGGGGAGAGCGGGGTGCAGCAAAGATCTGTGGGCGAAACCACGAGAAATAGGGTGTGCGAATAGTGGTTCCAAGCTCATAGTGTTGCGTAATTCCTAACCTTCACAGTACGAAGGAAACACACGAGATACCAGTTCTGTTTGCCGTGTTGAAGCTATGAATTACGCTGCGCTATTCGGTGCTAACTTCATACTCGCACCTATCGACGAAGTCTTCGAACGAGTTTGTTGCTGCATGCCGGCAGCATTTTCAAATCATGATAGCGGTGATGACACCGACCTGCCTGTCCCGCAATGTCCCGCTCTCGCTGATCCCGCCGAGGCTGTGCTACAGTGACATTGTAACACCAGTAACACAGTACCACTGTGAAAGTTTGTATCCGGTGCCCCTGTCATTTGTGACTCAGTTTCGGCCATCTTGAAATCGCTTCAAGCAACGCATAGTTGCTTCAGACTACCGCTAGAGCTCAAGTGGCCGCTGGAAGTGCCAGCGTGCCACGCCCGCCACGCTATCAAGGCGAACGTAGCGGCGTAGCCAACGTAGCTTCCCCAGGGACACAAAACCAAACAAATTAGTTGTTAGTTGTTTATACTGGAGAAGTTTAGTCTGCCAGAAGATGACGACATTGTTACCCACTGTAGATAAGCAATTTAGCCAGTGCAGTACGACTGCTAGCCTGCCACGCAGATACACAACCTCACGCCGGTACGATGCTCATCCCGATCGAAACGGGCAGGGTTGGGGATTGAACCATTGAACCACCGTGGATTGAACCCAGGATCCCTCGGTTCTGCAGCGCGAGCTTTCGCTCCACGTGCTCTGAGCTGGTGTGCGCTAGTGTGCGCTAGCCCACTCGGCCTCCGATCCCCCTCAGGGGCACACCATGCCCTGACTGCGCCAGCAAAGGAAAAGAAGAGGACGGACAAACACAAACCTTCAAACAAAGCTGCCAGAGCTACTTGCGCGAGCGTCCGACTGTGTGTTGCTACGGCGTCTCCTTGGCACAAGAGCACGTGCAAATAAGACGCAAGACGAAGGCACGTGGCCACATGTCTTGCAACAGTGCTAGCAGGGCGGGACTGCAGCACTGGAAACTATATCTCGTGCTACATTATCAAAGCTAGCTTAGCTTCCACTGTGCTCCAACTCCATCACGAGATAAGTTCCATCGTGAACATATCCTGCTTCGAGAAAAAAGCCTCCATGAAACAATGACCCCTCTTCATGTCACATGAAACAATTAAAAAATTCGACAAAAAACAGAAAGCACGATGTGCTTTCTGGGATGCGGGTAGTGTTTTATTGTCTGACAGCGTGTATGTGTAACCTTGAGTTATATGAGGATCCAGAAGGGTTCAGTCTTCTTGGGTGCACCCAGGGCTCCACTATTGTCCGGTGCGGGTTGGCCTTATTAAGAAAGCGTCCTGAAGATCATTCATTGGCAAATGGGTCGGTGATAAAAACGACAGTGAAGGGGAGGTGGTTCCAGTCCAGGCTTGTTTTGGGGACAAAGGACAAGAGAGAGAGAGAGAGAAAAGTGTGTGGTGAACAGCTGCTTATCTTACCAGAAAACATACTCAGTGGGTCGAAGTCACAAAACACAAAGGGCAACACAAACTGAAAGACAAACCGATGTCTTCTTTGTGGGTCTAGGACTTTTCTGTGTAGGGCGTTTCGGTGTAGGACGTTTCGGTGCGGAGTTTTCGGTGCACGGACTTTTCGGTGTGGGACTTTTCGGTGCGGACATTTCGGTGCACGGACTTTTCGGTGCATGGCCAATCAAAATCACGAGTTTTTTTTTTTGTTTTCTCTAAACGTAAGAAGCACTGTTTTCGCACTTTTTAATCTTTTAGACTTGGTCATCTATTTACGGCCACTTACTGATATGCCACCTAAGTTCCTTTGTTAGACGCAGCACCATCCTGCGTGAGGATTGGAGACGTTGGCCGTTATGGTTCGTTTGTCGGTGTCTCATTTCCAACGTACGCACTAGTCGCATCACATGTCTCGGGTACTTTTCAACAATCTCAATCTTCTTGAACAAAATGTAAGGGCGCAAACGAGCTGGTGTACATTGCACATGGTTGAAAAAACCCCGAGACTGCGGGTAAACGACACGACACTAAAAAGTCTCTATGAGACTTTTTAGTGTCGTGTCGTTTACCCGCAGTCTCGGGGTTTTTTCAACCATGTCAATCTTCTTGCTGTTGGGGCCTTTCCTACACAGATTACCAATAATAA
The DNA here is from genome assembly GCA_013358835.2 of Ixodes persulcatus. Classification (NCBI taxonomy): domain Eukaryota; kingdom Metazoa; phylum Arthropoda; class Arachnida; order Ixodida; family Ixodidae; genus Ixodes; species Ixodes persulcatus. The sequence continues at coordinate 21,527 of JABSTQ010009896.1, read as the reverse complement.
AGCCCACACCTTTAAAGAAAGCGCCTAAAACGCCTGTATCGACCCAACGCGAAAACACGATGGGTTTCGTCTAGTGCTTACGTTGGAAAAGAGACACCGGCAAATTAGACTTAAAACGTATCCAGTCCATCTGCGGGGTGGTGCTGCGCCATACAAAGTCACTTAGGTCGTAAAGGAGTTCGTGCCCGTAAATGAATGACCAAGTCTACAAATTTACAAAGTGCAAAAAAAAAAAAAAAAACTTGTACCTAAAGTAGTGCTTATTACTTAAAAGAAAAAAAAAATGCGATATTGAATTACTGTGCACTGAAATGTCCGTGCACCGAAACGTCCGTGCCCCGAAATGTCCGCGCACCGAAAAGTTCCACAGCGAAAAGTCCATGCACCGCAATGTCCGTGCACCGAAATGTCCATGCACCGATAAGTCCGTGAGCCGAAAAGTCCGTGCACCGAAAAGACCGCACCGAAACGCTATACACCGAAATGTCCGGATCCTCTTCTGGGTAATGTACCACAGAGCATCCTGGATTTACAAGTTTCGTGTTCGTGGTTAAACTTTCAAAACAATTTCACATGTGACTACCTTAGTCTTAACAAATACAAAGTAAAACATCTATAAAGCACTGTTATGCCCCAAAACTCGGTACAAAGAAATTCGATGAAACGGCCCTTAGCGATTCGATGAAACGGCGTTCGATGAAACGGCGTTCGATGAAATGTCCATTCATTCGATGAAACGGCGTTCGATGAAACGGCGTTCGATGAAATGTCCGCTACCCCACATGTCTTGCAACAGTGATAGCAGGGCGGGACTGCAGCACTGGAAACTATATTTTGCGCTACATTATCAAAGCTAGCTTAGCTTCCACTGTGCTCCAACTCCATCACAGATAGTTGCGCGAGTGCATGCAAATGAAGCCACGGGCTCTCGCAGCAGTGCGGGGCTGCTGCACATTGAAGCTACGCTAGCTTTGACAATACACCACAAGAACAGATAACGTAGAACCAAAAAGTTTATGCCACAAGTGTATGAGGCTAGTTCAGCCTGTCCAGTGACTTCAGCTCAGCCGAATTATTTTGTTTACACGAGAAATCGCGCACAAAATACACTTTTCAAAACCACGCTCGCACCCGTGCTGATTTGTCAGCGCTGGAGATGTTATTTATAAATTCACAACCCAGCACACGCGTGTTTGTTTCCTTGGTAAGCATGGACACGAACAGTGAGAATGGCACCAGAGCATTTTATTGTTTACAAAACCTCAGCACGTGCATGTTCGCCGCGTTGGAAAGTGCAAAGCACGTGCCATGGGTGCGAACGCTAAAAGGGGGATGGCGCGTCCCTTGATCGCATTCCGGGGCAACGATACGCACGTACTGTAAAGCTGCGCGTTGGGTGATGCAGTGTGGCAGTCCATTTTCAGTGTTCGTTGTCATACGCACTATAAAGTGACCAGACGTCCCGATTTAGGCGGGACAGGTCCCGCTTTTTCGGCCGTGGTCCCGCTGTACCGATTAGACGAAGGATGCACCAGGAGAGGGTGCTGACGCTGAAGGTTTTAGTTTGCCCGTGACATGTAAGGGGTACTATGAACATAGCATCTACAATAATATATACATTGTTACTAAATAAATATTCCAATCAAATATACTACATATGCATGCCAAACAGTGTGCAAACTTCAAGGAAAAGAAATGTGCACTGTGTATACAAAATAATAAAAAATGAGTGATTTGTTACCTAAATCTAAAGTTGTCAAAACTCAAAACACTTTGGGGCCAGAGGATTATGGCCACTATTATACTCCATCTCACAAATGTCTGCAGTAAAGACGGCACACGCGCGTGACCATAGCTCAGCAGAATCTCGTGTGTCAACGACACTTCAAAACCACGCGCTCGTCTTCGCAAAGATCAGCAGATTCAGCACTGCAGATCTTTTTTTGGGATTGAGTACAGGCTGTGTAGTTTGTAAATACATCTGACCGCCGCCGCCATGTACCTATGTAGATTACGTATTCTACTACAACACAGTAATGTACCAATTCTTGCATGATGAAGCACGTGCCAAATTACTCAAGCACCAAGTAGAATGGTAACGTATACGGTACACGCGCTGAACGCACTCGCCTTATCAGTATAGGCAGTATAGGGTATTCACTGGACGCCATATTTGAGGGCGGTGTTTAGAGCGCATGCTCAGAAAGAGCTGACATTAATAGGCTGATAAGACCGGCAATCTTGATGGTGCGGAGTGCACGTATCAAAAGTACTGTGGAAGCTCGCCGTCAGCACGCGCTCAGCAGTCGCGCGTATCAAAAGTACTATGGCCGCCAGTGATTACTCCCCATAACAGGTTCAGGTAGTAAATAATCATAATAAAACGTTGATGAGTTCTTATCCAAAGTGCCATTTGTATTAGGTTTCTGCTTTAGCTCAAGTGTGTGTGAATCGTGACTGCCTCGCATATCTTCACCTAATCTCAAATATTTTAACGAAATGAAAAAAAAAAAAAAAATAAGTTGCCTTTACGCAAGAAAGGGTAAGGGGTAGAAGGGGAGGAGAGGGAGTGAAATTAGGGGCGCCTTTGCACCGTCCAAAAGTGGTGTATGGCCGTGTGAAAACCATATAAATACATTCCATCAAATCATAGCAAACAACAAATATTGTTTTCATTGGAGACTCCTGTTTTTCCCTGAAGAACTATTTAGAGAATTTTCCTGTTTTGAAAAATGAGTCACGCAAGCGTAGTTTAAATTTTTGTTACAGACGAAAGCTTATGTAATACTGCAAAATCAATTATATTTACCGGAGAGCGTAGTTGTGCACCTTTAGCCCATGGCCCCGCGTATAAGCCGCAAAAAATTGCTGGCACTGCGTTGTGATCTTGTGTGATATATATACGTATATGTATGTACTGTACGTGTGCTGCATTGTATAGTAGAATTTGTGTCAACTTCCGCAGATAACATAAGCAAATATTTTTTAATTGACTGAAATACATGTCATCTTCACGTTTTAGAAAGCGTGGAAGGGTTGTAAGTTCTCTTTAAAGGCGTTGGTTTTCGCCAGTGATCCCAGTCAATCCAGCTGCGGCCCATCGTAAGGTCAAACGGAGTAGACTAATTTTGGGACAACGGACATCTCGCTTTGTACAGCTATCCGGCGGTTGGACACTTTAAGTCATATATATATATATATATATATATATATATATATATATATATATATATATATATATATATATATATATATATATATATATATATATATATATATATATATATATATATATATATATATATATATATATATGAATTCGATGTAGCCGTTAGCCACTCCGGTCTCAATAAGGTAAAGGTAAGGGCGCGCGGAGGGTAATAAAAACGTACCCTTTCAATAAAAAAATTACATAAAAGGAAAGATTACCTAAATAATTGGTGAATTTAGGCCTATCTTAAAAAACACGGACGAGAAATGACACACTGTAAGGCGCTCTGTCTGATTGTGCCTCCCTTTTTGGCGCGTCTAAGATGAAGCTATAACCGACTAGCCCAATCAGAAATTTGTTGTAGATCAAAGAAGCCTAACTCCGGAACGAGGAAACTTCTATCAGAAACAGTCAAATTTCGCGGTCCTTAGCTCCGGGGACTGATGCAAACAAAATTAGAGTTTTCTAACTGGTTAGTTTAAAACGTTTGTTCTATATGAATGTATATTTCAGCTCGAAAAATATACGAGGGCCCTTTGTCGACACCCGAAGTATACTTAACAATTACCGCGATATCGGATGATTGATGAACTGAAAATAAAATCCGACATGAGATTTCAGTTTTTTGTGCCCTTTTTTCAGTGTTTGGATTCTGCAATAATGATTAAGTTAGAAACAAAAGCGTCTTATGCATTATCCACACCAGCGATTACGTCGAGTCTGCACTATTTAAAACGAAGAAAAACGTTCTATGGTTCCCTTGGGCGTACTTTCCCCGTGCGCACGCGCCGGAGAGAAGCCCGACTACGCGGTGCACGGATTTTCCTCATTACTAAACTCACCCCCTCAGGCAAGAAACATAAAAAAAAAGAAATGCAGCCACATGCGCACTTTTTTTTATTTAATGGGGACCAGCGGGATCGGGACAATGACGGAGGCGCCCCTCTCCCTACTACTTTCCCGCAGTGCTTGCCTGCTATGGCAGAAGCTCCCTTGTAATTATGCAGGCACGTAGGGTTGGCAATCGGGTCAGCTGAACACGGAAAAACAGGACACGAAGGAAATGACTGGACAAACACACCGCTGTTTGTCCAGTCCTTTTTTTCCGTGTTCAGATGACCCGATTTCCAACAGTATGTACCAACTAGCTCAAGTAAAACCCATAGCACGAAGGGTGTCCGGTTTCATTTTCCTCCCCGACTTAGGTCAGTGTTAATTTTATTGAGGGTGACTAGTGTGTAAAAGCAGTGAAATAATTACCTAATTAAGCAACGAAGTAGGAAACGGTGCAAAACTGCATAACTAAATTTGGGAAATGGTGAACCCTTTGCATATTATCAAAAAGGCAGCATTGTGAGAACTTGTATCTTGCCTAGTACTTGCCAAGAGAGAAATAAAGGCTGAATTAACAATGGTGAAAAGCCACTTAAAAAAGAAAAAGTGCAATATTTGTATCCAATTTTTTTTTTTTTTTTTAACTTGATCTTGAGTTTGCCATTTCACACCTTTTCTATTTTCATCCTGGCTTTCCTTTTAAATACCAAATAGCCTAGGCATGTGCTGTGAAGCATAAGCTCTGTATTTTAAGTTTTTTTTTTTTTTTTTTTTTTCAGATACATCTGTTAATAAGAGAAGCTGCAGGTACTCTTATCAACTGTGTTTATATAGCCCGACGTTGTGCGGCCTGCTTGTTCACGGGCGACTTATTTGGCTGAGAGTTCGTATTTCTCTTCTCCTCGTCGCTGCCGTTTAAATCATTCTCCTTGTTTTGTGACACCCTGAAGCCCGTGGATATAACTACTTGGGAGGGTACCAATCGACCGGTTCAGGTTGCTCTTTGTATGCTGAATAAGCTAAAACTATAAAAAGTAGTTTTTTCAGTTCCTTCCGAACCTGGAAAAAACGACTCTCCCAAGAGTCACGACATATTAAGCATACAAAGAACCTGAACCGGTACCTTCCCAAGAAGTTATATTCATGGGCTTCTAGCCCATGAATATAACTATCGCATCGCCATCGCCATCGCCATCGTAAAAACGAAGCGAGTTTTAAAACTTTTGGGCGCTTTCACACTTCAGGAAAAAACATCGAAGAACGTTTTGGAAAAAGGAAGTGTCTTAGGTGCAGGCGTGCTCATAGAACCAGCTGTGGATTTGAGTCTAATTGGTGAGTGCTCGCCCACTCGTTTTACTTTTTGAGTCCTTTCTGTTCGGAGCGTTTATGACGTGTTCTTGTCTGTGCAGTCGGCGTGAAAGCGAACGTGTGCGGTTCCTTGTCGCACACGTGCTTTCCGCATTGAATGACCCTCGATCTTTTGCCAAGGAAGTCCCGGAACCGACCTGTCACTGAGCGAGCAGTCAGATTGCTGGAACTCACCGAGAGGCAAAGGTCCCACCGGAGGCACGGGGGGTCAAGCGAGGCAGTTGGTGAGTGTATCAGGGAGCTTTATCTCGTATTGTGTTGTATAGGAAGCGAGCAAGCCGGCCGTGTCGCGGCGGTCGCCTATTGTTCGCCGCGACCTAGCGGTAGCCGCCGCAGGAGCACCGGGAAGCAATGGCGACGAACAGCACGGCGGACAGTGTCCCCGTCGTGATTACGACGGAATTTAAGGCAGTTACGGATTCGGAAAGTTCCTTCGGTAGCCGGTGCCGCCGGCGCAGAATCATCGGGAAGTAATAGCAACGAACAGCACTGAGGACAGTGGGCGATTACGAATCCGGAAAGCTGCTTCGGTAGCCGGTGTAGAATCATCGGGGAGAAGCAATGGCGATAAGCAGCACAGCGGACAGTGTTCCCGTGGTGATTACGACGGGGTTTAAGGCGGTTACGAATCCAGAAAGCTTCTTCCGTGGTGCCAATATGACGAAGGGAAAACTCCTTCATGAATCTGGCCGCGTGTACGACGTGAAGGAGGTCAGTTTCGACGGACAAGTGGATGTCACGGAGCGCCGTACTCCCCAAACAAAATTAAGCGCGCCCGCAAAAAAATTAGTTGGCGTTGAGTGGACTGCGGTAATTATGTACGTTTATTTCTGAATCAGCTTGACAATAACTGGGCGATTTTTTTCGCGCCGTTCCGCGATTCCCACTACTATCTTTTTGTAGGCTGATGGAAACATCCAAGGGTAGGCTTGGGTGGGCGACCGCATTCCGCTTCTCGATTCCGGTGAAGTATTTGCTGCATACTTTAGAGTTTGCCGTCGGTGTCGATGCTGTTCCATCGTCGCTAGAATAGAAAAAAGTTAATTGCATTATTCGTCAGCAGCTTAAACAAAGCGCGAACTGGAAGGTAAGAAACGCCACTAACCTGTATGGACCCACAAGTCGCACCTAGGTCGCGCAGTACTCCGCCTCGTACGGCTTCGAAGGGACGATGTAGTACTTCGTGTCGTGCGCGATCTTGCACGTACTGTTGCAGCCGACCACGCAGCAATTGTTGCGGCTTTCTTGGTGCGCAATAGCCATCTCAGAAATTACAGCGCTAACCCACCACAACGCACAACCAACGCAGCGACTGGCAGAAGCTGCCCGATGCAACGGACCCGTTTGCCGCTAGGGGTGCCCTGGTCGGGGCTTGAATTAGATCCGCACGCTTCCTATTGCATTTTATTGCACAGTGCCGCCCGGTGTGCAGGTATTCAGGGAAAGGCATGCGGCCATACACGTTTTGTGCCCCTGACACCGACCGGGCGGTGGACAAGGCTTGATTTCTGCAAATCGGGTGGCGGCTTGGTACCACCTGGCTAGGCGGTGTGTTTTGCGGAGCCCATGACTGCTAAAGGTAGCCGTTAGCGTGCTGGCGTTTGTATTCGCTTCCACTGTGGGAGGTTGGATTCAAGCTCGAATTTCTTCCTCGGAAACTACTCAAAACATTGCGTGACGCGCGCCTTTAGAAGTAGAGTCTGTATTGATTATGTTGTTTGCGAAGAGTATAAAGGTTTTTTTTTCAATCAATCAATCAATACTTTATTTTCTTTCACAAGAAAGATAGCAGCTGGGACAAAAAGCTGCAACAAGTGCAGCTTGGTGAGGCCCCAGCTCCAAGAATGCAACTAGCATTTGACAACAGTCAAACATGCACTAATGCACAACAGTACAGGCAAAATAAATATATATACAGGGGCGTACTTTTAGCTCAAAGTACAAAACAAAAAAAAAATGACAAAATAAAACAAGACATTATTGTTACTTAGTACAGTTTCCGACTGGGGCACTGACTTTTTATACAAAATCCTGTATATGTTGCGCCACAGGCAGTACTTCATTGTGAAAGTTGGAAGAAAAAACAAAAAAAGCGCATTGAGTAGTGACAAACAAAACACAAAAAGCATTGAATACTGTCCGAGGACCTATGTAGCTTCCATGGAATCCAGCAAGGTGACTGCAGCTGTTTCCACATGGCCCCGATCTCCGGCGGCAATGGGTTGCGTCCGTGAACCAAAAAGACTTCCCCAACGCCATCCTCTCAACTGTGCTCGGAACATTTTGTGAAGAGTAAAGCTATACACACTCTGTACTGCACTTCGGCCGGAAATGGCTATACGCACTATGCGAAACTCGTATAAAACAAATTGTTTTAACGAGTTTTCTAAGCGGTGGCATAGCATAGTGGTAAGGTGTCTGCTTTATACGCAAGTGGATGCGGGTTTGATCCGTGGGGGGGGCTACTCTTTTCTTTTTTTTCTTCTCTCTAACATTTTGTTTTGTCAAGGCATTCGGCAATATTTACGACATTTCTCTTTTACGATAAACACTGAAAATAAACGAATGTTGTCGACGAAACTTCGCAGAACTAAATGGTATGGGACTCCCTCTCCGGAGGTGCGATCAGGGACAGCGGGGTTCGGGTTGCCAGCTGGATGCCGCGATGTGGCGTTTACAGGTTAAGTTTTGTAATTAGCAGCCGCACACTGTCGCCGCGAAGCAGCATGAATGCGGGGGGGGGGGGGGGGGGGGTTAACGAGCTCCCCAGTGATACACGTGCCGTTCGAAAAGGGTGACCCAAGCGGCATGAGCTCTCCGCGTAGTGCATATAGCTTTACTCTTATGTGAATGGAGCGCGCACCAAACTTAACGCTGTACTGTCAATGAACATAGGATACGCTTGCAAGGTGCGTGCAAGTTTTTTTGTGATAATTGCTGTTTCAGCTCGGAAATTTTTGTTACCGAATTTATCTTAATATTGATATTTTGAAGTGTTGACAATGACTCAATTTTATCAGGTAACACACATAGTTGAAGGCTGATTTCTACGGCTGAGTGTGGCTAGAAATCGTATAAAAGCTAGTTCTACCGGTTTTCCTGAATCGCAATCTCCTGTGCAATACCAGAGAGCTGTGAACCTATGTTGACTGTCACAATGCGACTAGATTCTTCTTATTTTTAAAATTAGTACATAATGTAGATGGAAAAAAAAACTTAAATTTCTGTCTTCAATTTCTGTTGCTGAAAGTTAAAACATGCTTGTGCATCGATTTTGAATCGTTGAAGCACTGATTTACTCGCTCCGGCAATCGGCCCATCTCGACTTTGCTCTTTTCAGTTCTCGACAAAAGACACACTTGTCAGCACGGGATCCTCAAATGAAACGTTTATAAACACCGATGCATGAGCATGTTTCATCGTTTATAAACATTGATGCATGAGCATGTTTCAACTTTCAGCAACAGAAATTGAAGGTTTCTTTCCAGCTACATTATGTACTAATTTTGAAAATGAGAAGAATCTAGTCGCGTTGTGGCGGTCTGCATAGGTTCACGGCTCTCTGTTTTCGCGCAGGAGATTGCGATTCAGGCAAACCGATAGAACTATCTTTTTGACAATTTCCAGCCACACCCAGCGGCGGAAATCAGCCTTCAACCAAGTGCTGTAGATAATAAAATCGAGTCATTGTCACCACTTCAGAATATTGATATTAAAATAAATTCAGTTCCAAAAAGTTACAAGCTTATGTAGCAATTATTAGGAGAAAACTTGCACGCACCTTGCGAGCATACCCCATGTTCATCGACGGTACAGCGTCAAGTGCGGTACGCACTCCATTCACAAAATGCTCCGAGCACAGTTGAGAGGATGGCATTGGGGAAAAGTCTTCGATTTAGGGATGCAAGCCACTGCCGCCGGAAACTGGGGTCATGCGGAAAGCGATGGAGCTCAAAGACATTGCAGCCGCACTCACCTTGCCGGATTCTGTACAAGCTACATGGGTACTCAAACAGTATTCTACGCTTTCTGTCGTTATTCGTGCACCTTAACTGTGCAACGGTGTCCCGATGACCGGGGGACTGTCGCCATCCAAGCCCGTGCTTCTAATTAAGTTTGGGAGTTTAAAACAGAGAAGAAATCGCGAATGAAGTTTGGGCAATGCCTACACCCAACACTGGCAAAGCCTCCCATCCTGGACTTTCACTCTTTCTAACGCTCCATCCAGCAAGAAAGAAAGCGCCGGTAGCCCTTTCCCCTTTTCTCCCTCGCCCTCTTTCAGTAAAACGGTCTATATAGACATTTTTTGTGTACTGTCGTCCCCAGCCACCTAATAGGCCTATCCGGTACGGGCGACGAAAAAATAATCCAACGTTTCAACCTGCAAATAGTAAAAAAATAAAGGGGAGGCAAAACAAGAAAGTGTGACGGTTACGTTTATATCCTAAATGCCTTCTATTGGCATGGCAAAGGCAAAACAGTGTTTTCGCCCATACTGGAAGTGACGTCAATTCAAGATGGCCGCGCACTTGCAGAAAAGGTCTGTATGGCTCTGCTCTGCGGAAAAGCAACACCAGCGGAAGCAAGCTTTACGGGTGTTGCTTCTCCGCAGTGCACCAGTGCTCGGAAAAAAGTGCGCTCAACGGTGCCGCGAGAACAAAAAGTATGAATTACACGAAAACGCTCTTCGAGTGAAGCGGCTTATGAATACATCGAAAAAGTAGCGGGACAACCCAAGTTTTGAAAATTCTTTGACTTAACCAGAAGTATAAAATATCCGAGTTTGAATTATCGCGAGCCTACTGTATACACAAAGGGAGATCTGGCTCAGTTTAATGTGCTTAATATCACTGAACAGTTGTGCAATTCTAATTTGCTAGTTTTATTTCTTAAGCACTTGTTGTATGGGGTATTCATATCAATGCAAATTTTTACGTTGGTTCAATTTATGGAAGGTTTGTTTTATATGTCATGTACAGTAGAAAGCAGGGGAGCTGGGCTAGTTAGTAAGCACGTTGCTCGCTCACTTTAACCATGTATGTCACATACAATTTGTTGTTATTGTGTGTTGATTTCGAATCCTCTTCTGCTCTTTATTTCAAGCTGCACTTGCATTCACTATGAAGATACCGAGGAAGTCTTCAACTGGAGGAAAACTATAAGCACAAGCATGGAGGGGCATCAAGATGGCCACCGCAAGGACAACTATAATGTAAATTTTTTCCAAAGTTAAAGCAAGGCATGCCTTCTTCCAATAAAGGTATTGTGGCAAGTAGGTATGGATCAGCTTCAAGCCGTCACAATATATACTCTTGTTTGTTCATTCCTAATCACCTGTTCTAGTCACCACTTCTAGTCAGTTTCAAGCTTGTTGCTGTAGTACAGAGCGCGACACTGTTAGCACGAACAGGCGATCGCCGGTTTTTCCAGTTTTTCTCTGTGGAAACCAAGAGATGTCATCCAAGTCGTTATTGCTATGGAAAGAGCTTATTTAGTTCTATAATGTAAGCGATAAAATTTAGTGCTCGCTAATACTATTTAGAAGTAAAATGCGCCGATATCGTGTTCGCGCTAACAGTGTCGCGATGTGTACATACAGATTTGTTTTAAATTATTGGTGACTCATTTTAACAGTTGAGTCTAGCAGCATCCTTGCTCGTATGTAATATGCTTCTTTTGGTTTAATTTGAAACCACAATAAATCTGTTTTAGTACATGTACCTGACTGATTTCATCTTTGCAAGGGTAGTAAATTGCAATTAATTTTGTCTCAATATGTGCTGTGATGAAAAGGAGCTTGGTAATGATTGTGCATTCTAGCGTTGTTGTTAATAGTGTGCAGTATTGTGCCTTTCACAAACATTCTTTTCCTCAGTTAACGGATATGCTACGATCAAGCTTCTTCAAAAGGTGCATACAGTCAATTCTCTGCAGTTATGTATATAGTGCACTAGATTCCGGTGGTTCATCTTCTGGAAAACATTGCTATGTATGTATGCGAAAAAGGACCTCCTCGAAGACCCAGGACGCAATATTTTGCTGCAAGTCTTAGCTTTTTCAGACCTTGGAAAAGCCATGTCTGTAGCGAAACACTGCCTCTCTTTGGGTTTCAAGGAGGTTCCTTTCCAACACCTTTCTTCCAGCTTTGACTACCTATGGTTTTGTTGGTACGCTAGTTTATAAAACATTAAATTCACATCAAAGAAAATGGTACTGCTACACTAGCAGAATATCCACAAAATGTTAGAAAGAACTTTTCAGTTGACGAAGACAAAAGTATTGTAATCAGATGCAATTGCTACCCATGAAGTTCGCCTCGTTCAACAGCAGAGGTGTAACTGCATGGGTAGCGGTTGCGTCTGATTTACAATATTTTTGTCTTCGTCAACTGAAAAGTTCTTTCTAACATTTTGTGGATATTCTGCTAGTGTAGCAGTACCATTTTCTTTGATGTGAATTTAATGTTTTACAAACGTTGCATAGCGGTTGTAAAAGTGTTTCACGAATGTTAATATAATGTTAGTTTAATGTTTTGCAAACATTAAATTTATGTTGTAGGAACGTTTCCTGTGTGTTAAAATAATGTTTGGAAAAACATTAATCTAACGTACACATAAACGTTGTCAAAACATTAAAAAAAGGACATTAAGGACATTTTTCAAACGTTTGGGCCAAACAAAAAAATAACATTATTATAATGTTTTGGTGCTACCTGGGAAGCTCGCTTCAGGTCCCGCGCTCCAGCACGGAACAAATGATTGGCATATTCTATTTTTTTGGACTGCTCGCTCGACTGGCAAGCCTGCCCGCCACTGACGTCACGGCACTGAAAAGTGCAGGTATATTTGAATGCTGGTTTTTGCATCATTTTCATTTGCCGATTTCGCAATAACTATTATGAATTTCGCGATACTAAATAGCATACCGGAAAGGGTAAAGGCAGGGGAGTCAGAAAATATAGTTAGTTGAGGTAGCTCAAAAATCGCTGGAGTACCCCTTTAACTAGAGCACTTGCTGCACGAGCGCTCGTGCAGCCGCCGTGGCTTCATTCAAAGCGACTAGCTCGCGCTTTTAGCACGCGCGGCTAACAATAGTCCATACTAAGGTGAGACGAAGTATAGCTCACGGTTTTAGCACGCGCGGCTAACAATAGTCCATACTAAGGTGAGACGAAGTATAGGGAAAAACTACATTTCAACGTCATGTCACATGACCCGAGAGAATAGTGCCCGATGCAGTTTTCTACATCATTTAGTTTGCGTTCCAGCATAGATAGACGATAAACGGGCAGGGGTGGGGATCGAACCCAGGGTGCCTGTGTTCTGCAGCGCGAGCTTTTGCTCCACGTGCTCCGAGCTGGTGTGCGCGAGCCCACTTGGCGATTCTCTGAAATTCCCTGTAGGGAGAAAAAAAAAACGATGTAGTTTCAACTCAATCGCCACAGTTCGGCGACGTCACCGGGCACGTCACGGTGCAGTTCTCTTCCGATGTAGTTTGTTGGCGATGGAGATTAGGCTCCTCCCACCGGCGACGTCACGATGCAGTTTCTCCACCGCTTTTTCCAGCATAGACAGACTGGGGTTTTGAACGTGCATCACGCAGTAGTGATTACGCGAACGCGTGCCGGTACGGAACTCATCTAGATCGAAACGGGTGCCGGCGGTCGGGATCGAACCAGAAGGTTCCCAGCGCAAGCTTTCGCTCTACGCTCCGAGCTGAGACGCGTTTGCCCAACTCGGCCACCGAATCCCCCTCCCCCTAGAAGATTAGCCCGTCGCTCAAAACTCGGACAAAAGTTGCTTTCCCCACGCCGTTCACCCCTAAGCTGACAGTGCTGTGGAAGCTACGTGCTCTTTGGGCCAGCCACACTTTTGCCACGTGATCACGCTCCCTCGCGCATACAGGGTGAGGTCAGGTGATTAAAAGGAGGCGGCTGATTGGTCCCGCAAGCGCGTAGCTTCTACCGCACTGTCAGCTTAGGGGATGAAGGGAATGAGTGAGGTCCGGTGTCGTGTGACGTCCGTTTGGACCCGGTGTCGCGCTTTGGGTACCGCGGATGTATCACAGTGAAAAGACAGAGAGCTTCCGAAGGGAAGGAGGTACGAAATAGTCCGCTGGGTTTTCAAATTTTCGTACTGAAAGTCAGGCTTTTGACTTTCTACCTTCTTTCTTTTGACCCACTAAAGACGATATGCTATTATTAAAATCCTAATCTAAATTCATTTATCCCACCCCAAAAATTCGTTTCATGGTTCTTTAAACTACCCTCCGCCCATGGTAGAGAACATGGTTTATTTTGCTGAGTGCACGCTTGCGACGAGATTTCTGAAGGTTCATTCTTGTCTGGACATCTCAGAGATGTAAGCGAAAAAGAAAAAAATGCATGTTTTTTTTTGTTTTTGTTTTTTTTACAGAAACCAAGCGCTACTGTATTTGAGTGTAAAAGGCGCTGCTGACGCAAACTTTGGAAACCTGTCAGTTCCCTTCCTTTCTTTCACATCATCCTTCGAGGCTTGTGAGCGTGTTTTCGAGGCGAGCATCAACAACCTCATTTCAAAGGAGCGCATAGGGCGTACTCTTTGTGTACTTGTTGATCGGGAGGTCAGGTCTCTTGCTGTGTGTAACCACGATGTGTATGACGACTTGTTTTCTCTGTTTGCTAGAGTCCGGCTCAACTGGTTTGCACAAAAAAAAAAAAAAAAGCATGAACCAGTGAACAGACACACAAAAAAAACAACACTGAAAAAAAAAACACTGAGACAAGTGTTTGCAGATAATCATGTAATCATGTCTGGAGCGAACACCGAGTCTTTTGAGTGATGTATGAGAAGCGCGACTCCGGGCGTGGCCCAAACCAATGCGGAGCGCAAGTTCGTCTGCTTCTTTTGCAGAGGTTGTGGTGACGTCAGAACGCCGAGCTCTGATTGGTTCTGAATGAAGGCTTGTGGGTAGACCTCGAGGCATCTTGCTCTGAGGTCTTCCCACTATCCTTCAATCAGAGCCAATCAGAGCTTGGCGTCTTTTTGACGTCACCGAAACTCCTGCGCAAGAAGCAGACGACTTGGGCCCAACTTTGGCCCCAACTTTGTGTTCGACGAGTTTAGGGCCCTCGGCATCATGTTGTTTTAAAAAACGCCGACGTGAGCCCAAGTGGCCACTCAGGCAGTGCCAAAAGTGTGGCGTCACGGCGTTCATTTTCTTTTCGCGCGCGCGCGTTTTCGCTAGCTTGCCTAAAAAAGCATATGGAGTGCTGCGTGAGCTTGCACTTTGAGTTCGTGTGCATGTCTTGGTGCCGTCTACGCCTCGTGATTTGTTCAATGCTGTGCATACTCGAAGCGATACCAGTTAGACGCACCCTGCAATAAAAAAAAAAACGTGCGATCACTTTTTTAAAGAACACTCGGACAGCCAATCACCACCACATTACGAAGGAAGCTCAGCGAATGACGATGCCGAAACATATGTTTAGACCAAAAAACGCAGTATAAATTGCAACATTAGTCTGCGTTTTTTTTTTCTAAACATGTGTTTTGGCATAGTCATTCGCTGAGCTGCTCCGTAAGTTGTGGTGATTGACTCTCCGAAGGTTGTGCGGGAAAGCAGGAACGGCTGGTTGGCGATGAAGTGATCGCACCGACTCTGCGACAAAATACCAGCTTGGTGGAAAGGAAACCAGTCGCAGAACCGCTGCTTTGGCTGCGACAGTGCGACTGCGATTTTAATCGCACATTTACTAGAAATCGCAGCCTGTGAAACAGCCTTGAGTTGTGAAATTCAGCAATGCAAGCGTGACGTTTCACATTGTTAATGTCACAACTCAGACTGCGTGTTTTGGTCTAAACATATGTTTCAGCACCGTCATTCGCCGAGCCACCTCCGTAAGTAGCGGTGATTGGCTCTCCGAAGGTTGTGCGGGAAAGCAGGAACGGCTGGTTGGCGATGAAGTGATCGCACCGACTCTGCGACAAAATACCAGCTTGGTGGAAAGGAAACCAGTCGCAGAACCGCTGCTTTGGCTGCGACAGTGCGACTGCGATTTTAATCGCACATTTACTAGAAATCGCAGCCTGTGAAACAGCCTTGAGTTGTGAAATTCAGCAATGCAAGCGTGAC
The DNA here is from genome assembly GCA_013358835.2 of Ixodes persulcatus. Classification (NCBI taxonomy): domain Eukaryota; kingdom Metazoa; phylum Arthropoda; class Arachnida; order Ixodida; family Ixodidae; genus Ixodes; species Ixodes persulcatus. The sequence goes on along the minus strand of JABSTQ010009896.1, from coordinate 6,001 downwards.
GTTTCACATTGTTAATGTCACAACTCAGACTGCGTGTTTTGGTCTAAACATATGTTTCAGCACCGTCATTCGCCGAGCCACCTCCGTAAGTAGCGGTGATTGGCTCTCCGAAGGTTGTGCGGGAAAGCAGGAACGGCTGGTTGGCGATGAAGTGATCGCACCGACTCTGCGACAAAATACCAGCTTGGTGGAAAGGAAACCAGTCGCAGAACCGCTGCTTTGGCTGCGACAGTGCGACTGCGATTTTAATCGCACATTTACTAGAAATCGCAGCCTGTGAAACAGCCTTGAGTTGTGAAATTCAGCAATGCAAGCGTGACGTTTCACATTGTTAATGTCACAACTCAGACTGCGTGTTTTGGTCTAAACATATGTTTCAGCACCGTCATTCGCCGAGCCACCTCCGTAAGTAGCGGTGATTGGCTCTCCGAAGGTTGTGCGGGAAAGCAGGAACGGCTGGTTGGCGATGAAGTGATCGCACCGACTCTGCGACAAAATACCAGCTTGGTGGAAAGGAAACCAGTCGCAGAACCGCTGCTTTGGCTGCGACAGTGCGACTGCGATTTTAATCGCACATTTACTAGAAATCGCAGCCTGTGAAACAGCCTTGAGTTGTGAAATTCAGCAATGCAAGCGTGACGTTTCACATTGTTAATGTCACAACTCAGACTGCGTGTTTTGGTCTAAACATATGTTTCAGCACCGTCATTCGCCGAGCCACCTCCGTAAGTAGCGGTGATTGGCTCTCCGAAGGTTGTGCGGGAAAGCAGGAACGGCTGGTTGGCGATGAAGTGATCGCACCGACTCTGCGACAAAATACCAGCTTGGTGGAAAGGAAACCAGTCGCAGAACCGCTGCTTTGGCTGCGACAGTGCGACTGCGATTTTAATCGCACATTTACTAGAAATCGCAGCCTGTGAAACAGCCTTGAGTTGTGAAATTCAGCAATGCAAGCGTGACGTTTCACATTGTTAATGTCACAACTCAGACTGCGTGTTTTGGTCTAAACATATGTTTCAGCACCGTCATTCGCCGAGCCACCTCCGTAAGTAGCGGTGATTGGCTCTCCGAAGGTTGTGCGGGAAAGCAGGAACGGCTGGTTGGCGATGAAGTGATCGCACCGACTCTGCGACAAAATACCAGCTTGGTGGAAAGGAAACCAGTCGCAGAACCGCTGCTTTGGCTGCGACAGTGCGACTGCGATTTTAATCGCACATTTACTAGAAATCGCAGCCTGTGAAACAGCCTTGAGTTGTGAAATTCAGCAATGCAAGCGTGACGTTTCACATTGTTAATGTCACAACTCAGACTGCGTGTTTTGGTCTAAACATATGTTTCAGCACCGTCATTCGCCGAGCCACCTCCGTAAGTAGCGGTGATTGGCTCTCCGAAGGTTGTGCGGGAAAGCAGGAACGGCTGGTTGGCGATGAAGTGATCGCACCGACTCTGCGACAAAATACCAGCTTGGTGGAAAGGAAACCAGTCGCAGAACCGCTGCTTTGGCTGCGACAGTGCGACTGCGATTTTAATCGCACATTTACTAGAAATCGCAGCCTGTGAAACAGCCTTGAGTTGTGAAATTCAGCAATGCAAGCGTGACGTTTCACATTGTTAATGTCACAACTCAGACTGCGTGTTTTGGTCTAAACATATGTTTCAGCACCGTCATTCGCCGAGCCACCTCCGTAAGTAGCGGTGATTGGCTCTCCGAAGGTTGTGCGGGAAAGCAGGAACGGCTGGTTGGCGATGAAGTGATCGCACCGACTCTGCGACAAAATACCAGCTTGGTGGAAAGGAAACCAGTCGCAGAACCGCTGCTTTGGCTGCGACAGTGCGACTGCGATTTTAATCGCACATTTACTAGAAATCGCAGCCTGTGAAACAGCCTTGAGTTGTGAAATTCAGCAATGCAAGCGTGACGTTTCACATTGTTAATGTCACAACTCAGACTGCGTGTTTTGGTCTAAACATATGTTTCAGCACCGTCATTCGCCGAGCCACCTCCGTAAGTAGCGGTGATTGGCTCTCCGAAGGTTGTGCGGGAAAGCAGGAACGGCTGGTTGGCGATGAAGTGATCGCACCGACTCTGCGACAAAATACCAGCTTGGTGGAAAGGAAACCAGTCGCAGAACCGCTGCTTTGGCTGCGACAGTGCGACTGCGATTTTAATCGCACATTTACTAGAAATCGCAGCCTGTGAAACAGCCTTGAGTTGTGAAATTCAGCAATGCAAGCGTGACGTTTCACATTGTTAATGTCACAACTCAGACTGCGTGTTTTGGTCTAAACATATGTTTCAGCACCGTCATTCGCCGAGCCACCTCCGTAAGTAGCGGTGATTGGCTCTCCGAAGGTTGTGCGGGAAAGCAGGAACGGCTGGTTGGCGATGAAGTGATCGCACCGACTCTGCGACAAAATACCAGCTTGGTGGAAAGGAAACCAGTCGCAGAACCGCTGCTTTGGCTGCGACAGTGCGACTGCGATTTTAATCGCACATTTACTAGAAATCGCAGCCTGTGAAACAGCCTTGAGTTGTGAAATTCAGCAATGCAAGCGTGACGTTTCACATTGTTAATGTCACAACTCAGACTGCGTGTTTTGGTCTAAACATATGTTTCAGCACCGTCATTCGCCGAGCCACCTCCGTAAGTAGCGGTGATTGGCTCTCCGAAGGTTGTGCGGGAAAGCAGGAACGGCTGGTTGGCGATGAAGTGATCGCACCGACTCTGCGACAAAATACCAGCTTGGTGGAAAGGAAACCAGTCGCAGAACCGCTGCTTTGGCTGCGACAGTGCGACTGCGATTTTAATCGCACATTTACTAGAAATCGCAGCCTGTGAAACAGCCTTGAGTTGTGAAATTCAGCAATGCAAGCGTGACGTTTCACATTGTTAATGTCACAACTCAGACTGCGTGTTTTGGTCTAAACATATGTTTCAGCACCGTCATTCGCCGAGCCACCTCCGTAAGTAGCGGCTGATTGGCTCTCCGAAGGTTGTGCGGGAAAGCAGGAACGGCTGGTTGGCGATGAAGTGATCGCACCGACTCTGCGACAAAATACCAGCTTGGTGGAAAGGAAACCAGTCGCAGAACCGCTGCTTTGGCTGCGACAGTGCGACTGCGATTTTAATCGCACATTTACTAGAAATCGCAGCCTGTGAAACAGCCTTGAGTTGTGAAATTCAGCAATGCAAGCGTGACGTTTCACATTGTTAATGTCACAACTCAGACTGCGTGTTTTGGTCTAAACATATGTTTCAGCACCGTCATTCGCCGAGCCACCTCCGTAAGTAGCGGTGATTGGCTCTCCGAAGGTTGTGCGGGAAAGCAGGAACGGCTGGTTGGCGATGAAGTGATCGCACCGACTCTGCGACAAAATACCAGCTTGGTGGAAAGGAAACCAGTCGCAGAACCGCTGCTTTGGCTGCGACAGTGCGACTGCGATTTTAATCGCACATTTACTAGAAATCGCAGCCTGTGAAACAGCCTTGAGTTGTGAAATTCAGCAATGCAAGCGTGACGTTTCACATTGTTAATGTCACAACTCAGACTGCGTGTTTTGGTCTAAACATATGTTTCAGCACCGTCATTCGCCGAGCCACCTCCGTAAGTAGCGGTGATTGGCTCTCCGAAGGTTGTGCGGGAAAGCAGGAACGGCTGGTTGGCGATGAAGTGATCGCACCGACTCTGCGACAAAATACCAGCTTGGTGGAAAGGAAACCAGTCGCAGAACCGCTGCTTTGGCTGCGACAGTGCGACTGCGATTTTAATCGCACATTTACTAGAAATCGCAGCCTGTGAAACAGCCTTGAGTTGTGAAATTCAGCAATGCAAGCGTGACGTTTCACATTGTTAATGTCACAACTCAGACTGCGTGTTTTGGTCTAAACATATGTTTCAGCACCGTCATTCGCCGAGCCACCTCCGTAAGTAGCGGTGATTGGCTCTCCGAAGGTTGTGCGGGAAAGCAGGAACGGCTGGTTGGCGATGAAGTGATCGCACCGACTCTGCGACAAAATACCAGCTTGGTGGAAAGGAAACCAGTCGCAGAACCGCTGCTTTGGCTGCGACAGTGCGACTGCGATTTTAATCGCACATTTACTAGAAATCGCAGCCTGTGAAACAGCCTTGAGTTGTGAAATTCAGCAATGCAAGCGTGACGTTTCACATTGTTAATGTCACAACTCAGACTGCGTGTTTTGGTCTAAACATATGTTTCAGCACCGTCATTCGCCGAGCCACCTCCGTAAGTAGCGGTGATTGGCTCTCCGAAGGTTGTGCGGGAAAGCAGGAACGGCTGGTTGGCGATGAAGTGATCGCACCGACTCTGCGACAAAATACCAGCTTGGTGGAAAGGAAACCAGTCGCAGAACCGCTGCTTTGGCTGCGACAGTGCGACTGCGATTTTAATCGCACATTTACTAGAAATCGCAGCCTGTGAAACAGCCTTGAGTTGTGAAATTCAGCAATGCAAGCGTGACGTTTCACATTGTTAATGTCACAACTCAGACTGCGTGTTTTGGTCTAAACATATGTTTCAGCACCGTCATTCGCCGAGCCACCTCCGTAAGTAGCGGTGATTGGCTCTCCGAAGGTTGTGCGGGAAAGCAGGAACGGCTGGTTGGCGATGAAGTGATCGCACCGACTCTGCGACAAAATACCAGCTTGGTGGAAAGGAAACCAGTCGCAGAACCGCTGCTTTGGCTGCGACAGTGCGACTGCGATTTTAATCGCACATTTACTAGAAATCGCAGCCTGTGAAACAGCCTTGAGTTGTGAAATTCAGCAATGCAAGCGTGACGTTTCACATTGTTAATGTCACAACTCAGACTGCGTGTTTTGGTCTAAACATATGTTTCAGCACCGTCATTCGCCGAGCCACCTCCGTAAGTAGCGGTGATTGGCTCTCCGAAGGTTGTGCGGGAAAGCAGGAACGGCTGGTTGGCGATGAAGTGATCGCACCGACTCTGCGACAAAATACCAGCTTGGTGGAAAGGAAACCAGTCGCAGAACCGCTGCTTTGGCTGCGACAGTGCGACTGCGATTTTAATCGCACATTTACTAGAAATCGCAGCCTGTGAAACAGCCTTGAGTTGTGAAATTCAGCAATGCAAGCGTGACGTTTCACATTGTTAATGTCACAACTCAGACTGCGTGTTTTGGTCTAAACATATGTTTCAGCACCGTCATTCGCCGAGCCACCTCCGTAAGTAGCGGTGATTGGCTCTCCGAAGGTTGTGCGGGAAAGCAGGAACGGCTGGTTGGCGATGAAGTGATCGCACCGACTCTGCGACAAAATACCAGCTTGGTGGAAAGGAAACCAGTCGCAGAACCGCTGCTTTGGCTGCGACAGTGCGACTGCGATTTTAATCGCACATTTACTAGAAATCGCAGCCTGTGAAACAGCCTTGAGTTGTGAAATTCAGCAATGCAAGCGTGACGTTTCACATTGTTAATGTCACAACTCAGACTGCGTGTTTTGGTCTAAACATATGTTTCAGCACCGTCATTCGCCGAGCCACCTCCGTAAGTAGCGGTGATTGGCTCTCCGAAGGTTGTGCGGGAAAGCAGGAACGGCTGGTTGGCGATGAAGTGATCGCACCGACTCTGCGACAAAATACCAGCTTGGTGGAAAGGAAACCAGTCGCAGAACCGCTGCTTTGGCTGCGACAGTGCGACTGCGATTTTAATCGCACATTTACTAGAAATCGCAGCCTGTGAAACAGCCTTGAGTTGTGAAATTCAGCAATGCAAGCGTGACGTTTCACATTGTTAATGTCACAACTCAGACTGCGTGTTTTGGTCTAAACATATGTTTCAGCACCGTCATTCGCCGAGCCACCTCCGTAAGTAGCGGTGATTGGCTCTCCGAAGGTTGTGCGGGAAAGCAGGAACGGCTGGTTGGCGATGAAGTGATCGCACCGACTCTGCGACAAAATACCAGCTTGGTGGAAAGGAAACCAGTCGCAGAACCGCTGCTTTGGCTGCGACAGTGCGACTG